>JAPQRQ010036516.1:0-11690 GCA_037367365.1 Apogon talboti | reverse complement strand
GGCCTTTTCGGCATCAAGTGAGACAGCCATACTTGGTATTTTATTTTGGTTGGCCAGATGTATTATGTTAAACAAACACCTTAAGTTGTTAGTAGACAATCTATTTGTAATGAAACCCATTTGATCAGTTAACAATCAGGGGAAGATGCACTTCAATGCTTCCATGCATTTTCTAGCAGCTGATTTATTCACTTTTTGCCATTTGAGCCAGTTTTGTGAGGATAATGGTTTAATTCTGGTATCCAAAGTTCTATTGCCTGCTTATAGTTTTACATATACAAGTGAGGTGTGGCATGTGACATTTTGGTTGGATCACTGTGTCACTACAGCAGATGCACATGCCTCTCTGACAGACATGAAAATTTTTTATGAGCCATCAACAACTGACAATATACCTTTTGGGATGGAAATAAGTTATCAGGCTTTACCGTTGACAGAAAATTATAATAATGAAAGTAGACATCACATGGATTGGAACTCCCTCACACAAGAAGAAATTGTATCCTATTGTATGAGAACAGAGAGCTTACTAGGAAACATCTATTTGCCTAGAGAAGCAGTCATGTGTAGAGATAGTAAGTGCCAGAACCCTGAACATATTTGTTCAAGTAAATCTATACACAGATTTAAAGTAAAAAAAAAAAAAAAAGTAAAACCAGGTTTGAATGCACATGTGGCTGAATATTATACAAAGGTACGTGAGCCATCCAAAGAGTGGATACTAGCAGGAAGACCAAGATATGGGCAGTTTTTGAGCGCAAAAGGGTCACCAATGCCCAATATACTGTAAGTATGCTTTTCGTTTTACCACAAAAAAATGAGCAGGCAGTAAGAGCTGACTCAATGGCTAGAAAACTGCAGTTTAACAATGCATATGAATTTTGGAAAGAAGTTAGGGCCGTGAAAACGAAAGTTTCTCGGCCATGTGTTGTTGATGGCATCTCTGGCACAGTTAATATCCTGGATATGTGGGTGGAACATTATAGTAGGCTGTTTGTGTTCAAAGTGACTCTTATATTGTGAATGATGTTGACAGCTCAGATATAATCCTGTGTCATGAAGTCCTTAAAGCTATCTCTAATTTGTCTTATAACAAATCCACAGGGTTAGACTGTGTCTCAACTGAGTACTAAAAGTTTGCAAGTGTAAGGTTAGCTCCTTTGCTCTTCATCTGCTTCACAACTTTTCTTACACATGGGTTTTTGCCTGATTCTATGCTAACTGTCTTGTTAGTTCCTGTCATTAAAAATAAAGCTGGGAAGATTGGCAGTTCTGACAGTTACAGACCAATAGTCTTGCCCAGTATTGTGTCAAAAATTGTTGAAATGATCCTACTGGACAAGATCTCAAACTTTGTTACATCCTCAGACAGCCAGTTTGGATTCAAAGCTAAGCTGGGTACAGACATGTATTTATGCTCTCAAAGAAATTATTGCTAAATACAAGAATCAAAACTCCTCTGTTTTTATGTGTTTTTTTAGATGCCTCCAAAGCCTTTGACAGGGTAAACCATAGAAAATTATTTATGAAATTAACTCAGAAGGGTGTACCCAAATATATTGTACGGATTTTAACTTATTGGTACGCTCAGCAAATGATGCAGGTTGTATGGGGGAATAGTGTGTCTGCACCATTTAAGGCTGGCAATGGGGTCAGACAGGGGGAAATATTATCCCCAGTTCTCTTTAACTTGTAATGGATGAGCTGTCAACAAGGCTAAAGGCTTGTAATACTGGCTGTACAGCTGGCAAGCTTGTGGTAAATTATTTGATGTATGCAGATGATTTAGTGGTTTTCAATCCGAGCACTTCTGGGCTGCAGCAGTTAATAGCTGTTCATGCTATGGCAGTGGTCCCCAACCTTTTTTGCGCCATGGACCAGTTTAATGTCAGACAATATTTTCACGGACCGGTCTTTAAGGTGTGGCAGATAAATACAACAAAATAAAAAGATACAACAGGCAAAAAACAGGTATTTTCTACATATAATAATGAACATGAATCCACTGTGTATGTAACTTTATTAGCAGCGTCCTCGTAAGATCGCGCCAACATCATAACATGAGTAAATGCCTCTCAGCCCCACACTCTGTGGTTGTAATGGTAAAGGTTAGGCGTGCTTTCAACATAAGATACACCATAAAAACAAATAGAAACTGGATGAAAAACACAACTCACCATAACGCTGAATCAGTGGGAGCCCTGAGCTTGTTTCACTACAACAGACGGTCCCATCTAGGGCTGATGGGAGACAAGGACACTCCAAGTGTGTGGCTTCTGTCCAGTCTGCTGCATAGTTTTGATTTGGTTGCTGTCACTGCAGAAAACCCTGCTTCCAAAGATTTTTGTTTTTTGCTCATTTTGCTAGCTTGGGTGTTTCAATTTCGCAGAAATGTATCATATTACCGGCCAGAGCAGCCCCTTTAAGAAGGTAGCAGCATCTTGACATGCGTCATACACAGATGTGATAGAGAGTATCCGGTGGTTTTTCAAAATAAAACATCGTTCAGAATCAGATAATAAATCAAATGGAAATAATGTAAGTTAAGTATTCTTTCTGTGCAGCCCGGTACCAATTTAACCACGGACCGATACCGGTCCGCGGCCCGGGGGTTGGGGACCACTGCGCTATGGCATCAAGCATGACTTTAAATACAACACGGTGAAAAGTATGGTCATGATATGTAGAACCAGAGAGGACAAAAGTATTAAATTTCCTGATTTTTATTTGTCAGATACCGTGCTTCATGTAACGAATAAAACCAAATACCTTGGGCATGTTTTGACAGAGGACTTGTCTGATGATGACGACATAAATAGACAATGTAGAACAGTATATGCTCAGGCAAACACACTGGCATGCAAATTTAGATCCTGTACGGACAAGGTGAAAATAATGTTTAAATCATATTGTGCGCCTTTGTACACAGGTCACCTTTGGTCTAATCATAAAAAAGGGAGTTTGCAAAGGCTGCAGGTGGCCTGCAATGACTCTTTGCGTGTGCTTCTTAGGAGGCCGAGATGGGCTAGCGTGACTGAGATGTTTCTCACAGCTGGAATAAACACGTTGCAGGCCACACTTAAGGATGCACCGATCCGCATTTTTTCACTTCTGATCCTATCCCGATACCTGATTTTGGATATCGGCCGATACCAATACTATTCCAATACCAAATCTCTGTTTGCTTTAATGTTTTTTTGGGGTTGTTTTGGAACTCAAATGTTTTTCATTTTAATATCTTTTCGCATCACAGTTGATATACACTGGAGTTGTTTTATTTGCTTGTGTGTATTTTTTTTTCTTTAAGATTTTTTTTTTTTTAACAGAACAACAGAACATAGGAATGACAGGGAGAGGCATATGCAACGAGAGCTCAAATAGTAATGAGAAACAAAACAGAAACAAAAATACACAGTAATGCAGACGGGTGGACCCAAGTGCAAAACTCCGGACAAGATAACGTAATTTAAGAGTCTTTAATACACAATGCGTAAATAACAGACAACAGGAATCCGACGGACAGGGTCCGGACTGTTGTCCGGGTCTGGAGACAGGAGGTGCAACAGGAGTCCGGAGGACAGAGGTGCAGACCGGGGTGAGGAGTGGAGACTGATGGATTTACCGGGCTGAGACAGGTGAACAGGCTGAAGTCCGGAAGACGGAGGTGCAGGCTGGGGTGAGGAGTGGGCTGAGACCGGTGAGCAGGCTGGAGTCCAGAAGACGGAGGTGCAGGCTGGGGTGAGGAGTGGGCTGAGACTGGTGAGCAGGCTGGAGTCCAGAAGACAGAGGTGCAGGCAGGGATCCGAATCGACAAACGGGTAAACGAGGTCAGGAGCAGGTGAGAACAGCAACAAGGAGTCAAACAGAAGATAAGTGCTGGAGAATCTCATGCAAGGGCTGATGACAATCTGGCATTGGATAAGAGCCTGACCGGGGTTTAAGTACTGTGGAGGTGATGAGTTTCAGCTGTGCAAACAGGTGAGAATGGTTGCTCTGATGAGGGGGCGTGACTGAGGGTGTGAACGGAGGCAGAACTATGACACAGTATGTATTACAAATACTGTAAAAAAAAAGGTTAAGATGTTTTAAAAACATTCAGAGATAAACAGCTTTCATATGTATTAATAGCTTTTTTGTTCAAGCTCTGTGAAATAGTTGATAGGTATAATTCAATTTCATTAAGTAAAACGGAAAAATAGAGATGATGATGGGAATTTACATTTATGAATATAGAATTTGCTGAAAATAATAATTAAATTAATTGCCTTTTTTTTTGTTTACGATATGTTCAAATTTTAACAAGAATCTGAGATTAATATTACATCTTATAAATTGTAAGCAATCTTTCCAGAATTGTTTTGTGACTGAGCACTTCCAAAAAAGATGACTGTTTGTTTCCAGGTTGCTGTAATGTTATTAAACGAATTCATCAGTTGTTTCATTGGGTCTTGAACACGTGACACACACTGTGTAGTGTAACAGAGGTAAACACTGAGCAGCATGGCTGAGGCTTCTGATGCCGGGTTTGCGGTGTGTTCCCACGGCGCACTACGTTTGGGTCAAACGGGGCTGTCGTGTCCACCGGGAACACGGTCCAAACCCAGACTAAGATAGCCTACATGTTACATGTTGTGATTACTTTAGCCCACTAGCTAATTAGCCACTACCATCATAATTATAACATTGTCATCCATCTCCGTTTATCAGGCCACCAGACTAACGTTACCTATGGTTGACTGAACTAGTACATACAACACTGGGTTGATAGTCTATAACCGAAGCTGGTTGAAAACTATAACTTGCTAGTCTGTAGACATAGCAGGTCTAGGTAGTGGGCTAGTGCTCGCTAACTATACCCGAAGCTATTGAGATGTAATCATTAGTGTCTTGTCTGCTTTGAGTTAAATACCGATCTCTGAGAATTGAGTCTTTTGTGTTTATCCATTGAATCGATTAGTTATTGAAATAATCAACAAATTAATTGATCATTAAAATTATCGTTAGTTGCAGCTCTAGTTGTGATCAAAAGTTGGTTAGCCACAGTGCTGCTCAGTGCTCGGCTGTAAACTCTGGAATGGATTTCTTGAACGGAGGCGTGTCTTATTACGCCGTGTCTCATTGAGACAGGCCTCCGTTCAGGAAATCCATTCCACAGTTTGCAGCCAGCTAGCAGGGCAGCCGGCAGGGAATCACTTATTATGGAGTCATTTCAGCAGACAACGTTAAAGCACAGACATGGATCATGGATCGGAAATCTCCCCAGGTTGGATCGGAAATTTCCGATCCTTGAATTACGCTGGTATCGGAACCCGATACCGATACTGGATCGGATCAGCCCCATCCCTAGCCACACTGCTGATTGAATAAGTCTGTAAACAGGTTGTTTAGGTAAACAGGTGTCACTGGTTCATATCAGACGTAGTGCTGCTCGCTACCAGTCCAGGATATGGAGGCACTGGTATAGCTGTCTCTCTAAAGTGACTCTTTAAAGTTTTGTTTTGTTTTTTTCCTTTTCCTTCCTGTTTTTATTGTGTTTCTCTGTCTATATTGGACCACCTTAGAGTTGGTGAGTCAGAGACGACGTATATATAATATCAATTGTGTTATATAATATGAGTTCTAGCTGACACACTCAAAGGCATCATGATTCCTAAAAATGTCATTATTTCCCTGTGCAAAGGTGAAGGTATTATTTTCACGTGCATGATGAGAATAATAACTCACCTACAGATATATGAGTCTTCATGAAACTTTATAAAGGCTTAAGTGACTTTATTTGATTTTTTTTTTTGCATCTATTTCTCATTTAATGAAATGGATTTGAAAAATCCACAGAGAAAATGCACTTGCCTTGTGAATACAAACAATTCAAACAACATTTTGTCCAATTTGGACAGGATGCTGCATCTCTCTGGTTCAGCCTCAGCCATAGCAGGTCCAAGGCAATAGACATTGGATAAAAAGAGCGATTGAATAGCTCATCTGCTAGCGTTAGCTTGTAGCCTGGCTAGCAGACTGGCTCTTTTTTCCCTCTTCTGCTTACAGCGAACAACGCCTCCTCTTAGCTCCAAGCCACCTTCGACTTCCTCTCCCCAGCATTGTTCTTAAAATCTGCAACCTCCCAAGCATTGCTTCGAGTTCCGGTGGGAGCTGAACATGGACTATTTAGCTCCATTAGCTCGGCCAAGGTGTACTTTGTCGTTGCTTTGTTGGCAGCCGCAGTACAAACTGTAACGCTACCAGGAGAGCTAGAGAAGCCACTGCATTGCTGCGCGCTAACATCTTGCCACATACATTTTCACATAAAACATTGCTATTAACGACCAGTGTAATTACTGTGTTTCACAAAGAGTGTTGTATTATGTTGCTAGGCTCATGAGTTTAAGTCCACTTATAGTGAATAATCAGTGTCTATCATGATTATAATGTTCAGCTGAAATGCACGTTAACCTGTAGAGTTCATGTAATCGATTGTTTTGCTGCTGAAATAATGAATACTGGCTTCTGAACACAGAAGCTATGAGTTTGATTTTCACAGATACTTTAACCCTCAGAACTCCTAGGGATTTTTGTTGATCTCTACATACTTTCTTAAATTCACCTATTTAAGGTACTTGCAAATGACACAGAAATCAAATGTTTGTATTGAAATGTTCAAGGACAATCTCAACTTTATGTAAACCAGTGGTAGGCCGTCAAAGCCAGCAAGGCCTTCTCCACTGGCGTAAACATAATCAGAAACACTGACCTACATTTACAACCTAAATTCTAATAAGTCTGAATAATGACTTCATATTACATATCAAGCTTCATTAGATGTGTGCAAATGAGAAATGTGCATTATATTATATATATTTACTAATCACATAATATTTACATACTATATATTCATTTATTTTTTACTTGTTTGTTTTATTCATACTGTGCAGTAAAACAAGTGCTGTCCAGCTACACACAGAGTACACAGTTGTGTCAGAGCTACACAGCTGGACAGATGACATATTTACAGTATTTCTCTCCTGTCTCTCTCCATACCTCTCCAAATTAACTGTAACAGGAAGGGTCTTAGAGAATCCAGAGTGCCTATTGGTTGATAAAAGTTGACAGATGAGGGGTTCAACTGATTATGTCTGCACAAGTTGAGGGACAAAGGACTCATCCAGTTCCGTACAGTAAGAGGTGAAGGTATGTGTGTATTGCTCTATGATTGGCACTCTAACTCCAGCTGGGACATCAGTGGAGTGTTTTATGGAAAGATGAAATTCTCAGTTCATGAGTGTATTTGACCTGCTTTTCTATGGTATAAGAGAATTAAAATATTAATAAAATGTAGTGAAAACATCACAAAAATATGAACTCATGTCTCATGTTTTGAAGATGAAAAAATTCATTTTGTAAAACCTGAAAATGTGTCCTACAAACACAACCACAACCCCTCAGGATGTCCATATAATGAGTTGTATATTATTCCCACAGCAACTTGCCAAGGGTGCACCTGCAGCATGGATGAGTGGAAAGGGTTAAACCATTTTTGGTTCATTTGGTTTTTTTTTTGTTTTGTTTTTTTTTACTTTTGATTTTTTTCAAGAACAGAGGTACAGTTACAGAATGACAAGACAAAGTCAAATCATGGACTCACAATGACCAGACACAAGACAGAGAAAAAAATACATAAATAGATAAGGATAAAAACAAACAGACAAGCAACAAAAAAGAAAAAAGAAGAGAAAAAAAATCATTACATAGATAAGATACATTATGCACTAATCAAAGCTACAGAGAGAGACAACGGGTAGCATCACTACTCATAGATTCTGTCAAACCCAGCTCAAATACCGGGAAATTAAACAATCTGGTGTGCTGGTAGATTTTCCGCATAATTTAAAAATGGTTGCCATATCTTGTAAAAAGTCTTACTTCTTTTTTGCATCCATTAAGTTATTTTCTCTAGGGGCACACAGTTATTGATTTTACAAAGCCACATTGTAATTGGAAGGAGGGGTGTCTGATTTCCACTTTATTGCAATACACTTCTTAGCAATTGATTTCTCTAAGTTTCTCAACATACTTTGTCTCCAGATTGGAATTAGTGAAATTCCCTAGTAATCAAATTTCAGGGTCCAGTGGAAATGTGACCCCATGGATGTTAGATAGTTTCACACACCCCCTGCCAAAGCCCCTGCAGTTTAGAGCACTGCCAGGTAGAATGAAGGAATGTTCCTTCTTCCGTGCCACATATAAAACAAAGAAGTGATATATTGGAGTTGTATTTATGTCATTTATGTGGGATAATATACAGCTGATGCAGGAGGTTGAATTGTATCAGTCTATACCTTGCAATTAAAGTAGATGTAACCCCATCTCTGCATAAATTCCTCCATAACTGTTCCTCAATAGTAATTTCCAGGTCCTTCTCCCATTTAACCCTTGATCTATCCATATCTGGTGTTGATAAAGTCGACATAAGAGCTGTATACATCCTTGAGATAATTCTAAATAATAGCCATTATTTTTGATTCATTGTGAAACATCGCCAGAAAAAATTATGGTACCATAGTTTTGCTCTATAATAGGAAGCACTACAGAATTACAGATGTAGAGGCAGTTCAGAAAATGTGGACTGGTGGAGCTAAGCTGAATAGCTATGGTCAAAGTTTTGCAGTAATAGGGTCCAAAATTATGAAAAAAATAGTGTTTCTAGTCAGATAACAAGAACAAAACACATCCTAAGTCTCCAGAAATTAGAAAAAATTGTAATTTATAAGCTGTAGCACTTTGGTTGGAACTTTGCTATATTTAACATTAAGACCATGGGTCATGATTCATATGATGTTTGGACAGTCCCCATTTAAAGATCACTGACCTGGAGACAATTGCATTGAGATCTGTCCATTTGATGAATGTTGTGTCTCCGTGTGCGAGACCAGCAGTTGATATTATATTAACTAAGCAAAATATCAAGGGATAATTAATAGTGTGCAAGGTTTACATCCCTCTTGGATATTTTTTTCTTTTTCATTTTTGAACACATCAGGTTTTAAAGTGTTAAACTTAAAATGTAGTTTTCTTCACATATTATCATTCAGAGTAGTTTCTCATCACTACTGCAGACATACTGTACATTGACTCTCGCATGAGGTGCCTGTAAGGAATAGCTAATCCTGAGGAGGTGTCATTAACTCACCATTTCTATGCATTGGTATGTGTCCACACAGTTCCTACTCAAACACATTTTCACAGGAGCTCTTTCATCTTCCAGTGGGCTGAGTGGATGACTACTGACATCCTCATTGCAGCAGTAGGTTGTAAAGGCATTGTGCATTTGCAATCGTAGGCTTACACCCTTCCTTCTTACAGTTTTTATTCATCTTCTCTTTTGTCTTGGTTGTCACAACTGGCTGTTATCACCCCTGTTTAGCAATACCAGCCACTGGCAACAACAGTGATAAGAGCACTACTCAGATACTAAACATTAAGAAACCATTCACTGGCTACATTATAGAATTAACTGTGTTAAATCTCTGTGGCGGCTTCTTGGAGCTGGGCAAGATTCCACGGAATGTATGTGGCATCACAGTGAGTGGGTGAGTGGGGGGCAGGGCTGATTTATCTTGGCAGAGAGCTAATTTAATAAGTCAAATGTTATTAATACCATTATGTACTTCATGCTCAATCCTCTGCCTACTGCAGCTCCTCACATCTTCACTCTGCTTTTCAGTATCTTAAGGCCATTGTATGTGGCTTTCACCGCTTTTCAAAAGCATTTGCATATTATAATCCCCATTATATACGGCCAGAAAGCGTCTTCAACATGGTGGAGTGTTCAGCAAGCAAAGAGGCAGATGTCTTTGTTTTAATCCTTTAACCCCTGAGACATTATTCCAGGTAAACGTGCTGCTGTGAATTTGCGTCTGTAGAAGTTTCATAAAAGCTGCTGTGACTTGCTTGTGTTCTCTTTCTTCAGTGGTTTTGCTTTACTGTGTTGAGGAATTGAAGTTTTACAGATTTTTACTAAATCAGGCACTCAGAACGTAGGTGGCCATAGTGTAGTGGTTAGTGCATTAGCTTGGCAAAAACTATAGCCTACATAGAGATACACGTTTGATCCCTGGATAGACTGGTCTTTTTTTTTTCTCCACATTCTTAAATGGGGAATTGACCATTGTATTCTGGGTAAAAATGATTCTCAGACACACACACACACACATATAAATATACACAAGTTAGGGTTTTGCAAAATAAAAGCTTTTATTACAAATACTAAATAATGAGTATTAATCACTTTTCTTCATTTTCATGACCAAACGCTCAACTGTTTGTACAATTTTATTTCATTAAAAATTTGTCTTTCTCACAGACACACACACACTCCGTTTTTTTTCAAAATAAAAGCCTTTTATTACAAATGCTAAATAATGAGTATTAATCAATTTTCTTCATTTTCATGACCAAACGCTCGACTGTTTGTACAATTTTATTTCATTAAAAATTTATCTTTCTCACAGACACACACACTCCGTTTTTTCAAAATAAAAGCCTTATTACAAATGGTTAATAATGAGTATTAATGACTTTTCTTCATTTTTATGACCAACCACTCATCTGTTTCTATAATTTTCATTCATAAAAAAATTGTCTTTCTCACAGACACACACAGGATGGTTTTTCAAATTAAAAGTCTTAATCAAAATACTAAATAATGACTTTCATGCTCAACTGTTCATACAATTCAAACTGTTCATTCAAACTGACTATCTCACACACACACTTGCACACACACACAGAGTAGGGTTTTTCAAAATAAAAGCCTCATTAAACGGTGATGCTGGTTTCAGCAGAGCGGGGCTGGTGTTTTGGAGGGATGAAAGGAGGAGGGACTCAAAAGGGAGGGGGCTGGAGCCGGGACATAGAGGTGCGAGCTGAGCTGAGGGGTCGATGGCGTCAGGAGGCGGAACGCCTGGTGCGAGGTCCTGCCCAATGGTGCATACAGCTTTAATCTTCGTTTTTTCCCTTCAGGGTCACACTAGTGTCGCTATTCCTCGCTAAGTATTCTGCAACTGTCCCCTTTCATTTCCATTCATTAGTTATACTTTTTTCTTATTCCTATTTAGGGCCCGAGCGCTGGCCATGAAATGGCCTGCGAAGGCCCTATTGTAATTCTAGTGTTTATTATTAGGGCCCGAGCGCTGACCATGCAATGGCCTGCGAAGGCCCCATTGTAATTGTAGTGTTTATTATTATTAGGGCCCGAGCGCTGGCCATGCAATGGCCTGCGAAGGCCCTATTGTAATTGTAGTGGGTTTTCTTATTATATTATTATTATTATTATTATTAGGGCCCGAGTGCTGGCCATGCAATGGCCTGCGAAGGCCCTATTGTAATTGTAATGTTGGGGGCTGGGGGACCCGAATGCAAAGCATCGCGTCTTTTATTATTAGGGGGCCAAGCCCGTGGGGGCTGGGGGACGCGAATGCAAAGCATCGTGTCTCCCAGTCACCAGCAGTGCTGGGAACCCTATTGTTTTTGTTCTGATTTTTATTTATTTATTTTTTTAGGGGCCCAAGCCCGCGGGGGCTGGGGGACGCGGATGCAAAGCATACGGTAAATGCTAAGAACATCAAACTCAACACAATTGTTTCGGAGGTCAACCAGAGGCTTTGTGCCAAATTTGGCGCAAATCGGCCAATAGG
>JAPQRQ010036515.1:0-11694 GCA_037367365.1 Apogon talboti | reverse complement strand
GAATTCATTTTCCTTATTAAAATAGAATAAGGGTGTTCTCTGGAAGAGTTTATGAATGTTGACCAGAGCTGTGTGACATGTGGGGAGAGGCTTTAATCATAAAGACCAAACAAAATGAAAACAGTGTTAAAGACCAAACCAGATGAAAATGGCATAAAAGATGAAATAAGACTAAAACAATGCAAGGACAAGACTTACAGACACAGTGGTTTGACATTAAAAAAGTAAGTCGGTGACCAAACTGCTTCATTTAGAGTCCATGTAGACAGTGAAGTCAGAATCTATAATCACAGTTGTTTCATTTAAGTGACGTAAATATTATTATTTGGAGTGTCACAAATATCTAAAAGTTGATGTCAATACATGCATCATTTGTTAAAATATCTCAAACTAATGTTCTCTAATTATCCTTCTTCCTCTCTGAAACATTAGTCCACATAATGTCTCTGTTTTCCTCCAAAAAAGTGACTCTTGGCCTGAACTCAATGAGGTTACATAAATTCTGCCTCAACTGGAGCGTGATGTCTTTTCTCCAAATGTCGCGGATCCTCGGGCTGTCAGGTCTTAGCAACCTTAAAGACAGAGAGGTCGGCTCGTTACTGGAGGGTTGCCAGTTTCAGAGACCACACTGAACTGGCAACATAAAGAAATAATGACTGAAATTAAAACGAGGCCGTGGTTATCGCAGTACGACAGGACGCCTGCTGTTCAGAACACCTTTTTAAGTTGTCATTTCTGTACAGATTTCTCCTATTTTGTGTTTCCTGAAAGTGTTGCTTAATTAAAATAATAAGTGAGTATTTAATCTTTTTATTGTGCACGCAAAATCTCATTAGTTTTATAATGGATTTAATTGAGACTGAAGATGAATAAATGCTCTCAAAATGCAGAGACGTCAAGATTCAATGATTTGAGCGCACAGAGAGAATAAAAATTAATTACCTTCAAAATAAAATCATTTCTACTGCAGGCTTTAAAGACAGATTTAGCCCATAAAAGGGGAAAAGCCTGATGTCGGCTTTTTTCATGTGAACATATAGTGCAGACTCCAGCTGTATTTATCTTACCATGCCAACAAGTTCACATTCTGGATCCACTAACTACAATGAACAGCGTGTAACCCTGCTGACATAGTGGGGAGTGAAGAAAGAAAAAGACAAAGGTCAAAGGTCTGTGAGAGTGAGCGCCAGAAAGAACGAAAATTATGGGTTACACTACAGGATTATTTCATAATCTACTATTGGGGCTGCATAACTGCCATTTAACTTTGTTGAATGCTGACAAAACAAGAATTAGTCAATCTTAAATGAAAAGTTGGTCACATTCACTGTAAAAGATGAAGCTTTTCTACCTTTTGATAGGTAGAAACCTTAAATTTAATGCTGACATCTCCTTTATGTTGGTGTTTCACAAGGATAAAGTTCAGCATCTTCTTTATAAGTACACTTCTACTTACCATGTGTAAAAGGAGAACAATGGGAAAAAAAATTTTTTAACTTATTTGGTACAGTGTTAATGTCTGTACATTAGCAAAGAATGGTAGTTTTATACTACAGCTTTATTTTAAGTTACTTTAAATAACATAATTTAAATTCTTTGGAATGTTCAACAGAAAAATGAATGCTGAAAGAAAGTGAAAATAACTTTTAATGGTAGTTACAAAGCTCTAATGTTAGCTATATAAGCTAGCTACATTAGCCTCTTTCCTTTAACTGTTATTAATGTTTTTTGTTGGTGGTTAAGTGAACAACACAATAAGTCCTTTTATATATCATTTTTATTCACAGGAAGGCAAGATCAGGTTAATTTATACAGCACCGAACCAAGTCAAATACACTGTATTTGTCTTTTAAGCTAACGGCTACATAGCTCAATTCTTAGCCTGTAAGCTTTGCCACAAATTAAGTATTAGCTTTATACTCGAGCTTTTTGGAAATAGCAAATTAATTCTTTGTCATGTTTGGTAGAAAATAAATACTAAAACCAGGATAAACTGTCTTTTTAATGAGAGTTACAGAGCTTAAATGTTAGCAAAGATCAGCATATATTAGCCACATCTATTAGCTATATGTTCAGCTTTAAGCTATTCGCAATGTTAAATCTTTGTTGTCAGTTAAAGTGTAAGTACATTTTGCACATTTGACAGGAAATAAACAAAATGAAAGCAATTTGTTAGAAGAATTTAAAGTTTTACTATTGTTTTTATTTTCAAACATGCTCATTTATTTAGTATTGTACCAACTGTCTGTTAGCTTACATAGAGTGCCTGCTGACAAAATGCCAGAAACCAGATTTTAACTTTATAGAAATGTGAAGTTCGTCTATATTTCAATAATTGCTATATTTGACAGGAAATAAATGCTAAATTATAAAGCAAGTTAGTTATACAGCTCTAGGATAGCTAATGTTAGCTGTCAGTGATAGTAAGTTTTTATTGTCTTTTAAAATCTTCTCCAAATTAATTTTAATATTTGTCAGAAATAAAATAAAAGCCAAGTTTTTGGAGCTGTTTTTATTCTCAGGGAAGCAGAGACAAATTAAATCAGTCATTAATCCAAGACAAGTTAGCCACATGAGTCACACTGGAAATCTGCCTTAAGATTTGCCTCAGACTTAAACATTTCAACCCTTTATTTATATTCCGTATCTTTTAACAGCTGTTATATGTTGACTTGTCACAACAAACCCTCATTCTGACCTCGCATGGCTTGGTTAGAGAGCATCGGAAGGAGGAAACAGTGAGAGATAAAGGGAGGGCAGAGTGTTTACAGTGTAGTGAGGGGGTTATGTCATCATGAGGACCAAAACATCCAGAGGCGACCAAATCCAAAAAAAGGATTATTCACAAGACGCAGGAGACTTTGAGAAATGCAAGATGTGCAAAGCCTGAATATGAGTACCCCGCTGCTATTTAAAAACCTCTGCTTTCTGCATATAAAAGGAGTTACACAGAAGGATTACTGTGAGCAGAGCGGAAGGCAAAGAGCTGCAGAAAGCACCCGGGGGTTGAACATGGAGAGAAAACACACCGAGATGGAGTGTGGTTGGATGTGTGTGTTGGATGTGTGGAGGGTTATGTCATGCAGAATGCAGCAGGGTCCCTGGTGCTGTCAGCTGTGCAGCGGTGCAGAAACAGAGGAGGAGGAGTGTTATGTAATATTCCCAGAGCCTCTATACTGGGTGAGAAAAGCCCGCATCGATTACCATAAGCTGCTCAAAATGCAGAGCTGAGGGGGTTAAAATAAAAGAGTTATAATCTGTTTGACCTGTGAGGCAGGCGCCAGGAGCCCTGCAGCTGAAAATGGAGTCAGGTGACTTGGAATCTCCTCTTTTGTGTTTACAAGACAAAATAAAGAAGCTGCTTGAGTTGACATTTAGGACAAATACCTTTTTTGTCATCTAGGTTGGTTAGCACTGCACTTAATGGGTCCTTCAATACCCAATTATACTGTTTTATATTCATACATTACTTCAGAGGGACACCTTGTACTTTCTATAATACTGCTCATTTTATTTTAAACAGATTATCCATACAAAATATAAAGACCTATAATTAGTATCATTATCATAATATTAACAACAGGTCTTTACAGTATAATATATTTGACAGTAAATTCTGTTACTGATTATTTTTTTAAGATTATGATTCTGAATAAAGGATTTCTCAAACATTAATATAAATAAGGAAAGAAAGGAAAGGAAATAGTGCATCTTTTAGTACATCATTCTTCCATGTCTTATGTGTTTCCTACCTGGACAATAGAAATCTGTCAAACTACGTTTCCCATGTTGCATAGCACAGGTGTGTTGTATTTGGTCTCATTATGTGCTGGTGGAAGTGTTTGTCCTGAAGCAGGTTTCAGACACTAAAATGAAAAGCCCTGTTTTCTTACTGGATTCAAAGGATGAGTGCAACGTTCAAGGTAAGTGTTTATATAGATTTAATAATATTCTGAGTGTTTGAAAACCAACTTTTTTTTTATATACCATGAATAAGAAGTAATGTGGTTTGGTAAAAACTGGAAACCTGAAAAGTCTTGCAAAGCTTGAAATCAACCAAACGGAAACATTTTTTAGAACAGTGTTTTATGTTTTGATTAATGATTTTTGTGTTGATCTAGAATATAGCACTTCGGTGGGAAATTACACACATTAACCCATCTTAAACACATAATAATGATAATACTAATACTTTATTTGTATAGCACCTTTAAAAACTGAGTTTACAAAGTGCTTTGATGGACAAAGCAGAGCAGGAGGGCACAACAACAGAAGTGAAAATACCAACAGAGGGCCAATTAAGCTGAAATTGAATTAAAACAAGATCAACACGACCAAAAATGTTAAAACATAGGACACAACACAGTAAAAGAGATAAGAACAGCAACTACAAAACACGACACACACACACACACACACATATATATATATATATACACACACATATATATACATACATATACATACATACACACACACATATATACATACATATACATACATACACACACACACATATATACACACATATACTGTACATACACATATTTTAAGACATCACATAAAAGTCTATAAAAATGTGTTTTAGGAAAGGATTTAAAAGATGTCACTGATTCTGCAAGCCTGAACATGATGCTGTTAAAACAATATAAAATGAAGGAATGGAATAAGACAATATCATGTAATGTTAATATAAATGAGAATCAAAGGGTAAAATTAAATATTAAAATATTAAAATATTTTTTAAAAAGAATATCAAAAAGAGACAGCATCACATAAAAGCAAGTCTATAAAAATGTGTTTTAAGAAGTGATTTAACAGAAGTTACTGATTCTGCCAGCCTTATCTCCTTGGGCAGGCCGTTCCAAAGTCGAGGGGCTCTGATGGAGAAGGCGCGGTCACCGTTAGATTTTAGCCTCGACTTTGGAACAACCAGGAGCCCCCCGCCCGAGGATCTATGACATCCATCATATCATATGGAACACAAGATCTATATTTACCACAGTGACTAAGAATGAGAGGGGAAAGACTCACAATGAAATCTGATTTAGTTGTATCTTTTAAAAAGATGATTTAAAAAAAAAAACTTTATATATTAATGCTACAGAATGTGAGAGGTCAACAACAACAGTGCAGAAGTAGGAAGATAGAAGTGTATCTATATTTTGTCATACATGGATCCTTAATAAGTCTTAAATGAGTTTGCCTTAAAATAAGGCTTTAATTATCCAACAGTCATTCATGGGTGGAGGCGCTCTGGTATGAGCTTCAGCAGCAGAAACATTAGTCATGGGCAAAAGGAAATGTAACATTAGTGGATTGAAACACGGTTCAGTCTGGTTCAACACCACAACTATGAGGCCTGTTGGACTGTTATTTAGGTGAATGTAAGGTCTGAAATTTGACCAAAGACCCCTTGAAAACTCTTAAAATGCCATAAATTTAGCTTCATCAAACCTGTAGATACTCTTGTCATGTTGGTGGTTCTCTTATATTTGCACAGTGATTCAAGTAGTTTCAGTAAGACTAAAACTGCGCATAAATTACAGATTCTACTCTGATAATAAAAAGATGACCTCTTTTTATAATAGTGCATTTCACCACAAAGATAACTAAAAATAGAGATAAAGTGCATAAACAAAAATGCAACTATGTAAATTAAACTTGCTTGTGATTCTTATATTTTACTTTATTTTATGGTACTTTATTATTGTCATTTGTAGTGTGAATTGTGTATTCTGAATAGCATTAATTGATTGTTCTATAAAGGGTGATTTTTCTGTGAGGGCATCAGTTCATGTGTGCTTTGGAGATCAGGTTCTGCAGCACTGGACTATATTGAAAAATCAGGCATCATAAGGTCTCATTACAGGCTGTTGTGTTCTGTTTTATGGTTTGTGTTTTTCACCTCAGTGTTTAACATTATGTAAGCGCCACAGTCTGCTGGCATCAACACAAACCCCCAAACCAGTTCTATCTGTCCATAAACAACCCCTCTGTTGGTGGTTGTTCTGCAGAGCTGGTGGTGTGGCGCCCTCTGGTGGACAAATAAGAAGCACAGACATGTCAAGTAATGGAACACTTATACTAAAGATGAAACTCAACAGGGAGGTTTGGCTGGAGATATGTCTTTAATGCTACATCCACTCTCTTTATCTTCACTGTCAGCTCTGAGCCTCTTTGGGAGAAAAAATTACCTCCTTAATCACAGCTTTGATGCAGGAAAATTATAGGTTTCACCGCATGAAGACACACAGCATCCTCACATCCACTGCTGCTCTGGAAAAATACACTTAAGACGCAGTCGGACTGAAATTAACATTTGGATAAAAGAATTTCAGAATGGACTATTATCATGCACAAATATTCTCCTGAGACCCAAGAAAGTAAAGGTTTTGGCTTTTTTATATTGAATAATTGCCTTGATTGGAAACATTATAATACAACAATTTCAGATATTATTATTATTATTATTATTATTAGCATTATTATATTAGTGTGATTATTATTATTAGCATTATTATTATTATTATTATTAGCAGTATATTAGTGTGATTATTATTATTATTATTATTAGCATTATTATATTAGTGTGATTATTATTATTATTATTATTAGCATTATATTAGTGTGATTATTATTATTAGCATTATTATTATTATTATTATTAGCATTATTATATTAATGTGATTATTATTATTATTACTTTCATAGAATAATCCAGATCACAGTAAAGCTGCGTCACTCTTGTCCCCTATAGAGGATTAAAATGCATAGTGTAGATATTTCTATTAAAATACAGGAAATAACAGCATAAATTAGTATTGGGTCTGGTGCAGTGCCTCTCAGCTCAGTCTGGTGATCGGAGGTGGACGTGAGTCTGAGCTGAGAATTCCTTGATGTTGTCCACTCGCAGTGTGAAAGGTCACCTGATCCCACACATGATGTCCCTCTGTGGAGGTGGCCCAGCGGTCAGACCCTGGAAAACGTGACCACGATCCCGTCCCAGTCCAGTTTTGTCCCTGGTGTTGTCTGAAACTGGAAAACCCCTGAATCCCATCAGCTGCAGATCAGAACGTCAGTGCATTTATAAGCTCCGACAAAAAGTCAAACTAGACGTATGGGTGATTGTCCAACTATTGAAGAATTTGTTTCCCAGGCAGAAATAAGAAAAACTAAAACATATTTGTCATTTTTTTATTTTTGCCACACTTGACACCAAGATGAACACACAAAAATTAAATGACAGATCAATTATTATTTCTATTATATGAAATACGTTTCTTAATGACTGGTTTTTGCTATATTTCCTTCATTCCTGGGTCAGATTTTGGACATTCAAGCCTCATAATATTGAGTTCAATAAAATGTAAACCAGGGGTGTCAAACATACAGTCCGTGGGCCAAAACTAGCCGGCCAAAGTGTCCAATTTGGTCTGCTGGATGAATCTGCAAAGTGCAAAAATTACACTTAAGTTGTTAACAATCAAACTTATTTTAGTTCCTAACTCCAAAATTTTAACAGTATTAATTTATTTTTATTTAGCCTTTATTTAACCGGGTAAGTTAGTTGAGAAATAATTCTCATTTTCGATGACCTGGACATATACAGACGAATGACCAATCACTCTCACATTCACACCTATGGGCAATTTAGATTAACCAATTAACCTACTAGTGCATGTCTTTGGATGGTGGGAGGAAGCTGGAGTATTATACCTGTAACTAAATGTTTTGTGCATTTGTAGATTCACTGTGATCTGTAAATAGTGAGTTTTACTTTTTTGCACTAAAACAAAGAGAAAAATTTGGAGTTTTCATTATTTATAGGTTTATATGTTATTATTTGACTGGTCCGGACCACTTGAGATCAAATGTGGCTGTACGTAGCCCCTGAACTAACATGAGTTTGACAGCCCTGATGTAAACACATTAATATTTATTGTAAACCAAATGACCAAAGTGATGGTTGGCTGATATTTTCAGTGTATATAGCCTAAGTATTGTTACACATATATACTATATTGGTTTACGTACATTTATGCAATAATTTACAAATTTTCCACTAGACAGAACCTGTAAAGTGCAGACAGTGTTTTGAAGTAGATCTAATAGTTCTGACACAAACTTTCCATTGGAGTAAATCCCATTCTGTTATTAATTGTCAGAATTTCACATTTTGACCCAAGACTATATATTGGAAACTATAACCAACCAGCAATTTTGACTCATTTTTTCTTTACTAGTGACCCAAACTAAAAAAAAAAAACGTTTTATTTTTAGCCAGGAGGCATTTTACTGTAGACCAGTGTTATTTGTCTTTCTACTTATTGCCTTTAGCTTAAAATAACACGACTTAAATCTATCTTGTAACTGTAAGATCCCAGGTTTATGTCCTACGGTGTCAACGTGTCCTTGAACTCATCCTTTTACATCAGTTAAAAGCCTGATGCACATCTACGGCAAAGAGCGAATCTGTGACGCTTGGAACATCTTTCATCAAACATCCCCTGACAATACTTTATGTTTTCCTAAAATAACCCCGGGTTTTAAAATAAAAAAAAACAAAAAAAAAAAAACCTCACACAGACATTACCATAACACTGATCAACACACGCCATCTTTATTTTGCAGTGGGAATACAAATCCAAAACACAACCATCCAGGAGCATTCACACGTTTTGTGTATTTTTATTTTTTTTTCCAGTCTCTGTGTGCTTTTTTGTACAAGCGTCTTGGAGGAGAAACAGCAAAAGCCTGTCACAATCAACGTAGTTAAAGGCGACTTGAGAGAACATGTACTTAATTGGTTCAATGGGAAGAATCAATGAAATGTAATGCTTCATCCATCACAGAACATTCCTGTTTTGTTTTTTTTTGGTTTTTTTTTTTTTGCAGAAATAAAGGCAGAGCAGAATAAATAAGCAACAATGACAGAGAAATAAGAAAAGTGCGCTTGGAGAACAGATTCAGTGAGGAAGCTCGGAGTTTCTTTTAGTTTTCTTGCCTTAAATGTCCGTCCTGTTCATGAGTTTCACATGCATGCATTTGCTGATTGAAACGCCACTATAAACCACCATTTTCCAGATTTTAACAACAAACTAAACCCAAAAACCCTTTAAATGCAGCCTGAATACCTGTCCCTCCTCGATGGAAAAACAAGAAAAATAACTTTGGTTGTGGAATTCAAAGACAAAACATTCTTCAACAGCTACATTCAACTGAGGGCAGGGAAATGAAGCCTTAAACCTTCTCCGTCCTTCCTGCATCTGGTCACTGAAGCCTGCGCTGACGTCAAAGCCTCGTCCTGGAGGGCTGATAAAGTCACCTTTAAATACACACTGGATCTGAATCTTTAAAGCTCTAATGGATTTCAGACACACAAAGTTCAGACACTCGCTGAGTAGCTTTTAACGGTCCGGGTGAGTGTCAGGAAGAAGAGGTAACACAGGACGAGTTCAGATACAACAGTGAACGGTGAAGGTTTACCACAGACTGAAGACACCAACTGGAATTTACATCATTATTTCTTCCTGTTAGGTGAAAACCACAATGTCCAGTTATTTTAAGTAACTATTCGGCTTCTTTCCTCAATAAAAACAGGAGACATATTGTTGGTCAGGAACAAAGAACAGGTTAAAATAACTTTTTAATACCGTTATCCTACGATACAAATGCTTGTTTTCTCCTTATAGGGCCAGATCAATCGAAACTAAACATCAGAGTCAAAAATTAAAGTTTCAAAGTTATTAAAATGTATTTAAATCAATACATTGTATTGTACTGATAAAAATGATAATTTAATAAAAACTAAGTTCAAAAAATAAAAAAATTAAAGTTTCACTTATCATTTCTCAAATAGGCTAATTTTTTTTAGCTTAAGAACTCTGTTTTATGGAACTGTTTACAAAATTTCAGTATCACTTGTAGAAAAAAAGATATAACTGATTATGTACCTAAAAAGGACTAAAATGTTATATGTAAATGCACTATAAACTTTAATAATAATATTTTTTCTTGCTTTATAAGTGATATTTTAAGTCTGTGAATCTGTAGGAACTAATTATTCAACAGTACAAGAATAGAGAAAGGATATGTACAATCCAATTATTTGTCAGATATGTTCTGCTATTATAGCTGTATATATGACTTCAGTTGTAATATGTATGTTAAATAAAAGTTTATTAGCATATTTGTAGTGTTTTAGTTCCAGCAAAGTCTTTTATTCTGACTACTGAACAAAGTGACAAACTGCTGTCCCCCTGTCACAACATATTTGTTCATAAAAATTTATCATTTAAACATTTTTATCCAATATTGACCACAATTGTAGTTTAACATCATAGCTAAAGCCCTGTTTCATTTAGGATCAGTTTCTCATGAGAACAGCATGTTTTGTACATTTGCGTAAAGTGGAAAAAAAAGATGTTAATTTTGAGTCCTTGTGTCACACAGCAGTAGTTTAAGTATTTTTTTATCCCAAAATCTTTATTTTTTTCTTGATCTGGCCCTATAATGTGCAAAAACAGCTACTTTTCTAAAAATGTTAAATGCATTTCGAATGGCTAATCCTATGCATCTGCTTCAAAACATCAGCTCTTCAGTGGTACCACGTCTTAGTATGAAGAATCACTTCAAATTCTGCAGCATTTGTTCATCAAAATTACTTTTTTTGTTTTTTGTTTTTAGACAAAATGGGCTTTTATTTTCTTAAAAAAATGTTTAGAAGCGTAAATGTCTGCACAACTTTCCACATGAGAGAAAAATTTCTTTAAAAATACCTGTAAGCTGTTGAAGTACAGGCACTCTGTAATTGTAATAGTATCTGACATAAAATAAGAGGTGAATCACTAGTCTCATATGTAATTCTTCCAAATTCCTTCAACTGACAATTTATGTTAGACTGGAGCAGATAGAAAAACAGGTGTTTGTTTATATGAAGGTTTGCTGAAAAGTTCAGAAGTCAACTATTAAGACGGACACCAGATAGGTTATTGACTTGGTTTCATCCGTGTTGTATTTCACAACACTGAATCGACAGGAAAAACTAGACATTAAATCAAGAAAATGAGAAAAAATGAACAAAATAGTCAAGACAATGAAACAAAAATCGATAAAATAATCAAGAAAATGGATACAATGATAAATAAAATGAACAACAAATGAAAGTAACCAACAAAATGCAAAATATATATGAATGAAAAATGGATGAAAATGCACAAAATATTAAACAGAAGAGTGACTCAATGGGTGACAAAGTGATAATGGTAAGTTTTATGTTATATTGTCAAAAATTTCCTTCATAATTATCATTTTATAAAGAGGTAGAACATTCACAATTATAAGGATAAAACGCTTGTTCGTCGTAAAACCAACAAAACATTGAGACGTTTGGTGATTTTATTTGACCGTAAACAGACTAAAACTTCATTGTGAAATATATATTTGATTGCTGTAATTACCACAGTATGATTTTTTGTCTTTGGGGTTTATTTTCTTTATTTTATGTCTGTATTTTTAACACATTTAGATTGTTGAACAAGCATTTTATTGTAGTTGTTTGTCAAATGTTCTGACCATAATGAGGAGTTTAAAACAACAAATAACCATCGTTTACACTCGTGGCCAAAAGTTTTGAGAATGACACAAATGGATTGTTTGCTTAAATGGAACTTATTTGTCACTAAATTTATC
>JAPQRQ010036514.1:0-11697 GCA_037367365.1 Apogon talboti | reverse complement strand
AACTTAACACACGAGCCGTCAATTAAAGCTTGAGGAGCCGCATGCGGCTCGCGGGCCGCGCAATGAGTATGACTGATATAGATGTTACAGCTGACATTTGGGTCAACACGGGCAGGTCTTTCAGGTTTCAGGAGTTACACAGTTAATTGCATTTCTGTCTCTGTATGGAGACATATTCAACCAGAATATACAGGAAATATTTAAACAGCATTAAAAAAAAGATTTTAGAAAAAAATATGAATATTATAGAAGCCCTACAGTATGTACTGAATGTTCTGTCCAAAGATTAGGATCAAAGACAGCCCAAGTCTAAAGCAAAACTCTAGGTCATGAAGGAGCTTAGTCTAACAAACAGCATCACATAAGAAAACTTCTAGTCAGTCAGTTTTAATAATGTGCATACATTTTCTGTTCTGTTCATTTCCCTTGTTTTGTATCTTAATGAAGAGAAGGAAGAATTGATATGCATCCTCTTTTGTGTACTCGATATGTAAACCCTGTAACGAATCAAGCTAGACGTGGCATGACATGCACAGTACTATAAAGGTTATGTTAAATGCTCTCAGCTGCTTTCTGCCACTTGATAATGGTTAAAACATAAAGCTGCGCCTGGAAACAGTAATATCCACATCACATAATGTATAATCACCAGTGTTGTGCAAGTTACTTCCAAACTCTAATCCATAACAGATTACTTGTTACTGTTATTTAAAAGTAATTCCATACCTACAATATCACTGTCTCAGAACTGTAATGTGTCACATGACTCCTGTAATACTTTTGAGTTACTTTCACCAGAGTAACTACGGATGTAGAACTTAACATTCTAAAATGACAAAATGTACTTCAGAGCATTTGACATCAAGTAGAGGGCGATATGGTGTAGCATAATGACTGTGGACTATCCAGGTACTAACAGTATAGTTATCATTGATAAAATGAGGGCTTAAGGCAAAAGGAAAGGATGACCGTCAGAATCACAAATGAAACCTGCTTGTCCTCATCTCTCACAAACTTGAAATATCTTGTGAATGAACTGTCTTCTGCCATCTTCCCCCACTGACTGACCGCCAACAGGATATGGAACTTTCCTGCTGCATTTTTCATATGTTAAGGTCTCGTGGTCTTACCGTTTTCTTTGTTTGTTTTTTTTTCATTAGAGCAATTCACTTTTGGCAAAAACTGTGTTGTAAACGCAAGTGCTATTGAACATGTACTGAGTAAATATTAATGAAAATTGATTAATAATGTCTTACAGTACTGTGTGACAGCGAAAAGTAATCTGTTACTGTAATGCGTTACTTTTGTAATGCATTACTCCCAAGACTGATAATCACACAAATTAGGCTGGCTGAAGGGTCACATAATGCAATACCTTACATCTACCAGCCTGCTAGTTATCTTAACAGACTGGCATTTTAACCCATGAAAGGTAAATTTCATTTGAACAAGAAAATCCTTTAGTAATTTTACTTGGTGTAAGTACAGCTACAGTAGAGTTATGTACCAGGACAAAAATGATTCAGTAAAGAGAGGCTGTTATGGGCTGATTTACACTTTTATTAGCCCTATTGTTAACAGAGCAATAGTTTACAAAGACCAACACTACATATATTATAGAGCCTAAATAAAGCAGAATGACTCCTGGAAAAAAATTGTTGACTAAGAATAAGATTAATGGAGGTAAACGGAGCAAGCTGTTGGTGGTATGAAGCTTTAAAATACATCTGCATTAGTTTTGATTTCAAGCTGTGGTTGTTGTCCCTTGAGTATGATCAGAGGAAGTCTACCCAGGAGGTACAGTAACCTATATGTGTCCAGTGGTCCGAAGTCAAGAGTTGGTAAATGAAACTATGTCCAAAATTAATAAAGCATCTGAAGGGTTAAACTACACACTCATACTCGTACTCATCTTCATCCGCTAATCCAGGTCCGGGTCGCTACACCATCTAATTTAATAACTGTTTTGCAGTTTGACATCACATGGCATCATTTTTCAATTGCCATTATTTGTAAATATAGATTACAGCTGCTTTAGAATAATTGTGCATAGAATTTAAAAGACATAACAAATAATAAGAAAACAAGTAATCGTGCCTGTATGAAAAGTACTGTGGCTGACGGCAATACACCATCACCCTGCGATGAACCTGAACAAAAAGGAAATAAAAAAGGTCCATCCCAGGTCAGTCATTAAAGTAAGACTGTAGACCGACTCCTGTCACGCTGTGTACATGTCTATAAAACCCACGTCACGAGGTGACCTCTGTTTTGCAGTCATATGCTTGTGGAGTGCAGAGTGCTCTCCTTGAGGGACAAAACCAATTCATGCGGGTTGGAGAGCAGTCATTTATGCAGACTCTTGACTGATGTCAGCTGGACTGACACAGGATAAATGCAAAGAAAAGCTAGCGGCATCATACCCAACAGCACCGAGGTGCTGGCACATCAAAGAGAGAAGCAAGGCTTTTTGATAGCGAGGGGAGGATAGCAGGACAAGCTTCAGCCCTGACAGTTCGCCACAGTGTGCTTTTGTAGATTACCGTTTGGTCTTTCCCAGACGAACGCCGCGCAGATGGTAAGCAGCAGACAGGCTGACAGAATGCACATCAGGGTATCTCTCCATGTCAGCCGAAAGGAGCAGCACAAGTCAAAACAACAGTTGTGTCAGATGTTTGTGGGGCCTGGAAGTCAGGGTCAATGCACAGCACAAAAGAGCACTTCTACTGTTGAACGGTGAGGATGCCATGAGCTTCTCAGCAGGAAGATTCTGCTAAAAAGGACTGTGTCGAAACAAAGGTCCACATTCAAATCTGCAGCAGAAGGATGACGTTCTCTGTGATCGTATCACAACAGTGATATGACTGAAGTAACACTTCCATGGACCTTTGTACGTTTAAGGTCAAAGCCTCACAAACTGTTGAAACATACCTATCCTCTGCAGGTGGGTGTAACATTACCTTTGAACACAAAGCTTTTCTCTCCATGACATATAAAACCTATGAGATATTCATGAGATAGAGTCCAGACCTGAACCACAGAGTCCAGCCCTGAACCACAGAGTCCAGACCTGAGTCCAGACCTGAACCACAGAGTCCAGACCTGAACCACAGAGTCCAGACCTGAGTCCAGACCTGAACCACAGAGTCCAGAACTGAACCACACAGTCCAGACCTGAACCACAGAGTCCAGACCTGAACCACAGAGTCCAGACCTGAGTCCAGACCTGAACCACAGAGTCCAGAACTGAACCACACAGTCCAGACCTGAACCACAGCAAGAATCTTTGGGATTTGTAGGAGACTCCACACAGCAGTCCAAATCCATGTCCATGTCCATGATCAATGCAACTAAAGACTAAAAATCTTATCTGACATTTATTGTGATATTGTAGCATAGATAATACACGCTAAATGTGGTCCAGTGAAATTGAAGACTGTGTTCAACATGTTTTGGCTGAGCGGTGTAATTTTTAAAGATCATAATGGAAGTCATGGGTGTGCAATAGCTTATCCTGTTGTTTCAGTTAAGACACAGCAGAAAATGTACACTGTCTATTCAACTGAATGTCCACAAAGTAAAGAGTATTTACTAAAGACAATACAAATGCATACGTCTAGCACTTGGAGATCACTTCTAGTACATTTATTTAAGTTGAATGCTCGTTGAGTAGAGAATCAGTGCAACAAGATGCACCTTAAACTGTCTTCTATTTTGCAGTGTTTCAGACGCATACCCTTTATGTATGTGTTCCTGTGGTGAATCAGTCTAGCATTTTTTGTACTTCATGTTTTTTATTTGTCCAACAGAAGGCCATCAACGATCACACTCCTGCTGCAGCGTCTGACAAACTGTCTCCATTATCAATGCATGAATCCCTCACCTACAGGTCAGTTTAACTGTCACAACTAATTATTTACAGCTAATTAGCCTCCGCATGCATTAGGCTTTGCTTTGTTATTGTTTTCTAAAGTTAAGTCACTCTTTTTGACCATGAATCTAAACAGACGTGGATATTTGACTTCTATGTAAACTGAGTTTGCAGTAACATGGATATTGTTTTTAAGAGTTTTAAAGTCAAACTATTTTTTGTTTGTTGGTTTGTTTGTTTTTACAAGTATCTAGTGTTTGGAAGTTTATCTGTTCTAAAATGGTTTCAAACCCTAAACACCACATGCCACTACAGTCACCATAAGCATCAGGTATGCTGTTACTGAATTAAAGAGAAGCCAGGACCTTTGTCGTAACTGTTTTCTTTGAGCAGGTTACCATCTCTGGTCACCAGTGTACAATACTTAAACGACTGAAAAGTGTCCATGGCAGGACACCACAGAGGGAAAAAGTTTGCCAAAGAACACCTTGACTTTACATTGCTGCTGGAAAAATGTTGTGGTGGAGGGAGCATAATGATTTGGATTTGTTTTGCTGCCTCGAGGCCTGGACCACTTGTACTCATTATGGAGAAAATGAATTCCCATGTATATCAATGTATCTTCCAGGATGTCAGGGTGGCTGTTCACCAACTGAAACCCAGCAGAATATGGGTACTGCAGCAGGAAGGGCCCTAATCATCCAAGTAAATGTACTCCAGACAAAGAACACCCACCTTTTGGAGTGGTCCAATCAGAGGGGACTTCAAAAGGTGGAAAAAGGACAGTTGGAAAAAGTGTTTTAAGTTATGATGTTTATTTTTCAACACATGCTCCATCTAGGGCAACACACTTCTGCGAGTGTTGATACCAGCCTTTAAGTCCATCTGTGTAAAACTGAGAGCCAAGTGATTTACACCATGTCAAAGCTGTTCTTTTTCCACAAACTTTTTGAAGCCCTTGTACATCAATCCAATAAGATGACCTGAAGAGAAGCATTCACACCAGAAATCCTGAGAATGTGTCTGAGCTGATGTAGTTCTGTCAATAAGAACAGTCCACAATTCCCCTTGAGCGTTGTGCAGGTGAACAAAGGAGGTTCACAGGTTCAGACCACATCATTTATGACCAATTCATACAGAAATCGAAAACATTTCAAAGGGTTCACATACGTGTCCTGGAACTGTATACTGTATATTTTTGCATTTGTTTATGAAGGCTGTTGTCTGGAACTGGCATGTGTATAACTAAGGCTACGTTCAGACTGCAGGTAAATGTGGCCCAAATCCAATTTTTTTGTCCATCTGTGACCTGTATCCGATCTGTTAAAGACAGTATGAACAGCACAAATCCGATTTTTTCAAATGCGACCTAGACGTCTTTCGTATGTGGTCCTAAATCCAATACGGATCGGATATTTTCAATGCAACTTCAGTCTGAACGGCCAGGTCGCATTTATCCGACCTTTACGTCATCGACAAATGTCAACATTCTGCATCCCAGGAGGAGGAGCCGCAGGAAGAACATATTCACTTCTGTAAACACAGTGTGTGTCTGCGTGGTCACATGTTATGTCAGGACCTCTTTAGTGCATGCGGATCACTTCAGGGTCACATTCAGTTTACACTGAAAACTGATAGAAGTCACATTTAATATGTAATATGAACAAGCACACACAAAAAAAAATCAGATTTCACCCAAAAATCTAAGACCTGCTGTCTGAACGGAGCCTGAGTCATTTCCTGTACTAATGTATCTCATAACACTACTGTGCAGCAAGTGACTTCTATTCTCTGCAGCCAATCAACCAATTACAGTTTTCCTCTCTGACTCACTTCATGTTGAAGCTGAATAGTTTAGTCCTAATTGTTCAAATGTCTGGCTGTCTTAAGCACTTGGAAGTTTTTATTTCAAGCGCAGTTCTCAAAGTCCTCTCTGGCTCCATGTATCTGTTACATCTAAGAACAGTGTGAGTTAGTCCAGCGGACCGTCAGTTCCTCAGACTTGTTTATAACTGTGCTTTGTGAATAGGTCTCAGGAGGAAATGCTTAGCAGGGATATTTTAGCACTATTTCACAGGACCCCTATGGTAAGGGCCCCTGTGAATAGTAGGAGACGTATTTTTAACACAGCTATACTGACAATTTAGGCAGAGAGTTTCCTGCCCTGCTGCTTCCTAACTCTGTGGTCTGCCATTCAAACCCGAACCGTAGTGAGTGAGTCTCTGCAGATCAGCCTCAGCAGCCTGTTCACTGGGCTCCAGAGGGACATTGTGTGTGGTACCATCTGCTTAGCCATTCAGAAGTACATTAGGAAACTAGGAAGGCATTTTTCAGCAGGATAAGTTTTCTGCTCACTACTCATGCACTTTTTTAGTCGAGTTCTGTGACTTCTTTTGGACCTTTTATTTTAAGTTCAGTTGCACTTGTTGAGTCATGGAATTCATTTTGTTTCAGTGTAGTTTTTTTTTTTTGGTGTGTGTGTGTGTGCCTGTGTAGCTCTGCAACTGACAAGAGCATGTCACTAAAATGGGACATCCTTAGAATAGAAGTTCATTCTCTTTTAAATTGTGATATCTTTTGGCTGTGGAGGCAACAATAACCAGATATGCAGTGGAATTATTTCTCATTTTGAGCTGTATTTGTTGGATTTATCTGAATAAACTTATTTGAAACGTTAAACCAGGAGAGTCAAACTCATTTTAGTTCAGGGTCCACATACAGCCCAATTTGACCAGTAAAATAGTTGCATAATAACTCCATTACAGATCACAGTGGATCAACAAAGGTACAAAACAGGAACAGGCACAACACTGTTAAAACTCTACTTATTTTCAGAAATTTCAGATTCAAGGTCGTTTCTATATGTAAACATTTTCAAGAACAAAAAGAAAAGAAAATTGGAGTTGCCATCATTTTTTATTTCTTATGCTATTATTTTATTGGTCTGAGCCGCTTGAGATCAGATTGGGCAGAATGTGGCCCCTGAACTAAAACGCTTTTCCCCTTTGACTGTTAATGTCCTCAGTGTAATTTTTCCACTTTCATCCTGCTGGCCGGATTGGACTCTTCGATGGGCCAGTTTTGGCCTGCAGGCCGCATGTTTAACACCCCTGACTTAAACTCTGTCTCTTTTAAATACACTTTTTGTAAGGTAGAATAACTGTTCTCCAAAGTTGGAGTCTGATGTAATTCTTTGGTTTACTGTAAATGGACCTAAATGCATAAATCCCAGACTGCCCCATGGGACACAGGCGCAGAATTCAATTCCAAACGCTCTCTTTGCTTTTCTATCTTTTTTTCACACATCCATTTGTCTTGAGGATATGCCCATCATTACTGGCCTTTAGCCCAATGTCAGGCTAGTGTCTCTGGTCTAAACACCTGTACTATTAAGAAAGTGACACAATGCAATATTTTTTAGTCAGGCTGGTGAAAAAAGTCTCTACTTGGATTTAACTAAACCAATAGTCCAGATCCGTTTCATTGATAATTACTGCAGTGATTAATATGTTACAGATGCAACAATTTATTAGGCAATGGTTACTGCCACAGTACTGTGGCACAAAATATCAGTCTGTCTATTGCCACAGAGCCAATCAAATGTTAGCATTTGTACTGTGACAATAAGCAGTAAGGACATGTCGTTGCCATTGGATACTGTTCCATGAACTCATTAGCCTCTTGTTGCCACAGTACTGTGGTGATATAAGGCGTATACATGACACCGGCGTTGTCAGTGCCCTGAAACAGCATTTTTGGGCTATGTCCAGATGACAACGCTCATGGTATTTGTCTTTTGTGGATTCTAAAAGTTTCGCCTCCATATGACAATGCAAGGGTAGCGTTGTGAGATTTTTGCTCTCTGGGACCTTTTCTCCAAAAATACAGTTTCAGGGCACCGATAACGCCGATGTCATGTGAACGAAATGTTGAAACAATATTAAACTTTTTGCAGATTGACATAATTTCATTGCCCTGTGTACGGGGCAGAACGGGTCCCAGAGTGGCAAAAATCTCACAACCGGCGTTGCCATATGGATACGCAAAACCCCAGTTTTTGGAAACAATGACGCAATAGAACCACGTGACAACAACAACAACAACAACAACGGCGGATGACAGAGTTGTGTTTGTGCTGCAGCCGCTGCTAAGTTTATTAGCACTACTACAACAAAACCTGACATCTGCTTCTTGTTGTGTTTATGTTTGTACTCAGCGGGCTGAAGAAGCCCTAACCCTAACCTCATGCACATGCTCACTGCATTCTTCTGTGGTTTTAGTGTATCCTCTGTCTGTGTTTGTGTACAGTGCCACATATAAGTGTGACATACATATTACACCGTTTTAACCCAGTTTTCCTGTTTCCACCTGGATGCAGATATTTCTTTAAATGATACTGTAAGTGTATGGACGCAAAACTTTTAGAATCCGCTAAAGATCCAGTAACTGGTCCCCTATCCTTTTCCTGTAACTGGATAGACACAGGGCATGTGCGATGCTTATTGCCACAGTGCTGAGGCAGCTGGGTGACAGGTTACCAGTCTACACATGATATAAAGAGGGCACTGATTGGCTCTGTGGTAATAGACAAACCGATACAGTACTGTGGCAATAACCACTTTGAAATTTTTAACCCTAACTGATGCAGTGAGTAGCTTCACAATCCTTAAACGAACAATTGTGACTTGTCCATAGGGGTGGCGGGGTGTCATCCCACTTAAAATTACATTAAATATGACATAATAATTACCCTGTATTCCACAGTTCATGGCAACATTTACTGAAGTTGGATTTAACTGCATTTAATTAGATTCTCTCAGTGCTTATGTTCACTTCCTTTTTGCAGGGCACCAGACAAGTTAATATTATTACATTTTGCTTTTAATCCCATCCATACTGCTGCATGTTTTTTCCATGTACACATTTCAGTCTTATCCACAGATACCAAGACCAGTTTCCTTTTAAAAAGAATATTAATAATAAATTAATGCAGCAGTGTAATAGATATGTTTTGGCAGTAAAGCCACTAATGCTATCTGCAGTTACACTGCAGCTACATTCTACACTCAACTTGTTCAGAGTTGATGAATGTATTAATTTAAAGCAAGAGTAACCAAAGCCAAAATAAGCCAACATGTAGCAGTGAGTACCACATTTACAGACCCCTTATGCAGACCTGAATTCTTAGAGTCCTCATTAGTTATCAGAGAACATGGCTCAGTGTTGACTAGAGGACAACAGCAGCACATTCATGTACACACAAAAGACACATCACATCTGGAGAGACCACAACTACAGGTCTGTGCTCTTAACACACACCCAGTCAATTAAAAGTAATTGACGTGTTTTCCACTGAGGACAAACCTGACCTCCCAGTGCTCCATCTACCCCACACCTCCAACACACCACTATCTGCACTTATCTCCAGGGAACCCAGGCGCACCAGCCTTCAATCAACAACATAAGCCTGTTTAATTATAGCTAACTATTGGCTTTGCTCAAAGCCATTAATTATATTCCATAATGGGGTCCACAGCTGATTTGTTATATCTCATTTGTTAGCCATCCACTGCTTGAATACTCGCCTCAGCGTTGACACCTGAGGACAACTAAGAACAATGACAAGAAGCTTTTCAGTTGTAGCCACTGATGAAACAATAATTACAGTAATCTTCAACATTTCCAGTGATTACTAGTCATTTTTAATGGCACTGTCATTCAGATATCCATACCTCACTTCAGGCCTTATTATTCAAATTATTATTATTATTCAATTTTTTAATATATTTTTTTTAAAGCTGTAAAATAAATCAAGTTTGCTCTCCAGTTTCATTACTGAAATAAGAATACTTATATTTCATAGCTGACATATCAAAGCTGCCATGGCCAATGTCATTTAGAAGAATTTGTTGTTATATTTTCTTAAAAAAATAATAATAATAAAATTAAGTGCCACATAAGTAGAAAGAAAATCTCATGTCTGCAGCAGCCAATCATTTAATTTGGACCTAGTGAATGCTGAATGATGACTGGACTACAAATACTTCAGTATGTTGCATTACTGACCTGTATTTCTGATATGTATCACATAGTTGGATATTTTTATAGATATTAAACTCCTTATCAACTGTTAGCTAGAAAAATAAAATCAAAATCAAGAGAAAAAAATAATAAATATAAAAAGACTAACAGGCAGAAATATGTTTAAATCCAAACTATAGGATTTCTTCCAGTAACTGCTAATAATAACAATAACAACAACAATAACAATTATAATAAAGTCATGGATCAATGGTTGATATATCCAAACACATCAAACTCTACAGGATAATTCTAGTCCAATCTATGGAAACATGAATAAAAGGCATAAACTGCTGATTTTATTTATTAGTTTATGTTTTTATTGTCATACATGCACACATTGACTGATGGGGTTAGGATGAAGTATAGGGTTTCAGTTAATGAGGGTTAAAAACCAGGATTAATGAGGGTACAGGATTATGGATTGGGGGTAATATGGGGTTAATGATGAGTTGATATGGAGCGGTGCAGGAGTTAGGTGAAGAAACCCTCCACTGGTAGTTTGAAGACTGCAGTCATTTGGAGGAAGATGACGTCTGTGGGTACTTTTTTCTTCAAACGTGCCTTGTTTGATTGGTCACAGAGGATTTCTGGGCCTCATGTACATAAGGCTTCCTTCACCTGCTGTCGGGAAGATGATCATTTCCAACTGTTGAATTCTAAATTACAAACGCGTTGTGTTCAAGTGCTTTTGATGGCGTAGTGAAATGAAAAATGGCAGACACATGTTCATGACCTGTTACGTGGATAAAAGAGATTTGGATATGTTCATTCATCTGCTTTTTGTAAATTGTGTATACTATAAATTTTGTTTAGTTTAGTTTATTTGAAAGGGGACAATGCAATTTCATAAAAACACATGATTATACATGGTTAAAAAAGCCAGAATTAGCCAGAAGGCTAGTTTTCATCTGTAGTCCCCTGGCCATGATGTAAAAAAAGCAAAAAAAATACATCTACAACAGAAAACAGGACACTAATGTAACAATAACGTACACGTGACAAACTGTGAAGGGAGCACAGAGCACACACAATACCTATACAATAGAACACAAGACGCATATTCAAACACTTACTGTACAATACAATGTATGAAATCATCAGCTAACAGCAGCAGCACAACGGTGCTATCTGCCATGTTGAAAAGGTCAAAGGTTAGCCTCACCTCCTCAGCTCATGGGTCTAAATTTTTTACCCACTTCTCCAGTGGAAAATACAACAGTTCATGTGCAATTTTTGAGTGTGTAACCAGTGATTCCTGTAATCCCCACAGGACGTGGAGGCAGGATAAGTCAGGGTATTTGAGTCTCCCTGAATGCCTTCTACTCCCTCAGGACCCTCCTTACTTCAGTCTGGGGCGGTGGGATCGGGCTCTGGTTTTCCTCTGGTTCTGGGGAGGTCGGCTTAGACTGAGGTTCTGTATGGTTGTCTTGGGCGGAGCTTCTGGGGAGACAGGTGGCGTCGCCTGCGTGTAAAATGTCTGGTTTGTTTTCCTGTAAATTGAGGACGGACACATGGACGGATAGACATCAGGCTGTTTGATTCAAAGGCTGCGGCCTCTTACCAATAGGAGTCTATCTGTCTTCCAAACTGATTCAAGTCAACACAGGCCTCAGCCGACGGGCACTGGGTTTGAGCAAACCTTCTCAGTGTGAGTTCAGAGTAACCTTAACCCTTTAAACCCTGAGCCGTGGTTCCAGGTAAACGTTAACATATTAACCCTTTAAACCCTGAGCCGTGGTTCC
>JAPQRQ010036513.1:0-11698 GCA_037367365.1 Apogon talboti | reverse complement strand
GTATGTGTGTGTGTGTATGTGTGTGTGTGTGTGTGTGCGTGTGTGTGTGTGTGTATGTGTGTGTATGTGTGTGTGTGTGTGTCCTTCAACAAGTGTCCAGCATTAGCTTGACAGCTTTTTTTCTTGGCGCACACGCTTTAACATGAGTGCTGTGTGTGTGTGTGTGTGTGTGAGAGAGAGAGAGAGAGAGAGTGTGTGTGTGTGTGTGTGTGTGTGTGTGTGTGTCTAAACTGATATAAAATTTACTAAACTTTAATGTCTTGTGCAGTGTGTATAAACTCAGACTAAACACCAAGTTAAACCGGTGTCAAAGATGAGACGTAGAGTAAGATTTTTCCTTTTACTGTGGGTTCCTCCTTAACATACATGTAACTGGTGTAAACTGTAAATAATAAGGACAACGTGTAGAAATCTCTCAGCAAACACATCCTGAGAATACTTCAATAAAGTTTCATAAACTTACAGCATTGTCTCTCCAATATTTCTTTGACTGGGTTTTTTGAGTTCATTTTAGTCTCCTCTTCTAGGCTGACACTAATATAATTGGTTCCTTCATATTTTAAGTTTCAAAAGTTTATATGTTTTACACACACACACACACACACACACACACACACACACACACTACTTCACACATGATAGACATTGCAATGATTGTTTCACACACTACAGACTAACTGACCATGTAATGATATTTAAAATGAACTCAAACTGAAAACACAGAACTTATAATGCCAAAAACTGAAACTTAATATATTGCTCCATTGCCAAATACTTATTACACATAGTCTAATGTAGTACTTCACATTTCTATATAATTTACACAATCTTCCAGAATTTAAAGGCAATGAATATAAATGTTATCTTTACAACAGTGTAATCAGTGTAATCTCTATTACTGTCATGAACATTAGCAAAGAAAAATTCTAAAATTCTGTTTGGTAGCACTCTCCCCTGTTTTTGGTTCTCTTTTACTTTGTTTTTGCTGTGGTGGTGAGATGGTGGTGGCCTCCTCAGTGTAAACACTATCATCTTCTCCATACTTATTTGGTGACTGCACGCCAAATTTGACTGACCCCATCTTTGTAACATACTGTCATTTAAACATTTTCTTAAGGTGTGTAGGTGCTTTCATTGAAACTAGTTGTTCCTGTGTTCAGAACATATCGCCATCGTACATTTCTGCATAAGTGGAATGTCGTGGTTGAAGAGTTCAGCCCTTTTTTTAGGAGGTAGGTGGACATCAGGTACACAAAATCCAGGACTTTGCCACTAGAGACTGGAGTTGTGTCCTCAGTTCCACAGGCTGTGAAAGCACTTTGATGATGTAGGAAAAAAACAAACCAAAACAAGACACCAGAACTTCAGAATACACACCGACCTCCTGCCCTTCTGCATCTGTACACCCAAATACGACTACAAATAACTACAAATAAACCTGATGTTTAATGAAAAGGTTAAGCCATGCGTACAAGTCTTAGTGGCAGTGAAATATTAACAGTAAACCCGCGTTCAGGTCACATCTCACAGGTTCTAATCAGCAGTTGGTAACTACAGCCATCAGTGCCGGTTTCTCCCTCGGTCTGAAAACACCTGTCATCACACTCATTGCATGGTACATTTTCTATACAGGGAAGATGATGCAGAAGTCTCTCTTCCTCTCAGACCACTAGAATCACAATATTCAGAAAGGTAACTGTGGATTTTTTTTACCACTGATGCTAAAAAAATCTAGTATCAAACCATTTTATATGTTGGCCTGTTCTCTAAACCTAAACAAGCACCTTCAGAGCCCAACCCTACCTGCAATTTGTTGAATAAATAATAATAATAATAATAATAATAAGTATAATTTCTGTCTCCTCCGTCTCCAGGTGTCACCCTAACATCTTCATGGTAAACGTGGTGTGAGACAGCTACAGGTGCTGTCTTGTCACTTCCAATTAGATGCCAATGATCCACACGTAAAGCTCTGCTCCACTGGTGTCAGGACATCATTAGCAACGGGTCAAATTGCATTACGCTCAGACGCCCAAATCGTTACAGCCAAACAGGATGGCTTGTCCAGAGTGTGTGCAAAATAGCTGCCAGTTAAATGTAAACAAGACTTCACTCAAACATGCATATGATTTCAGGAAGCTTTTCTTTGCTTAGGAAACTACAGTAAGCTTTACTTTGTCCTCCGAGAACAGGAAGGAGAGCACCGTGCTGTTTAAGGACCAAACACGTCTGATGAAACTGAAGAGCATATCTGATGTGCTGCCAAGCCTTTAGGACAGAAGGAGTGCTTTAGCGACTGCAGAGGCTCCATATGCTTACAGGTAAACTTGCTTACTGATGCAAGCTCAATGCAGAGAGAAGCTGGTTGAATCGATAGAATAAGGCAGGATGCATATGCAGCGGAGGATAATGACTGCACAACGTTCAGAGCTGTGACAAGCAAACAACACAGATGAGCCACAAACTCTGTTTTTAGAACATTTAAGGCTTTCACTGCAGCCGAGCCTATCCCAGTACTCCTTCACTATTTCATCAGTTTATGAATTAGATCTTTTAAATATCCACTGAAATCAGTCCTCTTAGCTAAGTGATTAAGCAGATAAGGTATTTAATGTCTTTACCTATTTCAAATGCTGACATATGTAAATTCTTTACAACTAAATGAGTAAAATTAATTGATTGATAACCCAGGATCACAAGTAACAAACTGCCTCAAAAGACTTCAGAGCGTGTGCAGCTCCTGCATGGACCCCCCAGCCGAGCCTGAGCCAACATCCAGACCTGCACCAGCATCTGGGACTAGGCATGGAAGGTCCATTAACCTGTCAGAAGATACTCTGGAACCGAACCTGAAAGCAGAGAAGTTCAAACATTTCCAAAACTAAAACCTAAAATTCAGAAGCAGAGATATTGAATTAAACCATGTAAAAGAGCTCAATTATAAATGTTCTGAGAATGTTGAAGGTTCTTTGACCCTGGACACACATGTAATACAGTGGTCATATTTTAGTTTAGAGGATGTCTGGGAACCTGTGATGGCACCTCAGCATTCATGACAATGTAGCTGCACCAAAGCTGAACAGCAGGTGCTCCGGAGAGTGGTGGAGTCACTAGGGTCCGCCTCCCAGAGATCACCTCTGTCTTCACCACCGCAGACCCTGCACACCACCTGTTTCATCTGCTGCCCTCGGCTAAAAGGATGCAGGCCCATCCGGGCCAGACCCAGTCACAGCCTGTACCCCCAGGCTGCTAAATGAACACTGTAACCCCCCCCCTCACACACACACACACACACACACACACTCCACCACATCTCCCACACAACTACACTAACAGTGAGCTGGACTTTGCATCGGTGCAGCACCCACTCCCTTCCAGGATTCCAGCCCCCTGGTACTTCCATTAGAACTGGTACATTCACTGTCCTTACGTTTCGATGCTAGTTCATTGCTCTTTCTTTTTGCTGTTGAATTTGCTTTGTGATGCCAGTTTGTATCACTACCTCATTGTTTTTATACAATGACAATAAAGTAATGTTGTTACATTTCTGTATTAAATAAAAGTCAGATAAAAATAGAAAGAGGAAGACAACATACATTTGAGAGCATAATCAAAATGTACTGTCCATTTCATCACTAAAAGCTTGTGTGCTCTGAAGCCAGGTGCTAACAGTTAGCTTAGCATTCAATTGCCAGCAAACAAAGAAAAACATGCCATTCACTTACGTATCTTGTTTCTTTTATGTGGTATATGGTATTTACACAGCAAAAAGGGATGGAGTAAACTGATGTATAATTACAACAGATGTAATTTAAAAATAACATTCAGCTGACTGTATTTGCTAACAACCGTGTACTACACTGGTTAACATTAACATTAGTTAGTGGTTAGTTTTACATTATATAGTTTTATATATTATTTTTATATAGGATATTTGACAAACAATACCAGCATTGCCACATGGAGAATATTAGAGTAAATTAAGTCACAACCAAAAAAAATTCACAGGAAAAAATATTGTATTGTCTTTTAAATATTAGATTGACAATTAGCTATTGCCACCTTAGGTCACACAATATACATTTAACTCATTTTACATTACTGTAAAAACCATTTGAAATGTTCCGTCATCGATGTGTCACTCATTCACTGCTCTTCAAAGCATTCCTTTCTCCTCCACCATGCCATCTTGTTGACTTTGTACTGACTTTATTTTAATTAGAAATAGTTCAGGTTTTATGTCTTGGAACATGGCACACACACACAATAGTATAATATAATCTCAAAGCAGTTATCAGTCACTGAATTCATTAGTAACCATCCCTTGGTGTTACAAGATCTGATGTTTTACCTTCAGGCACTTTCCATTAACCTTCAGCTCTTTTTAAATCACACCCATTAATGATAAAAGTCCCTCAATGCAACTTCCTATAACAAATCTATCAGCCCCGTTGCTGTACATTTCTTGAGGCACACCCCAAGCTAAATGATTTTTCAGAGCTACCCTTTCTCATTACAGTAGTAAACATTTGAAACAAGATGACCTGTTAACTCAAAGAGCCTGCAAACTGCTGTAGGCTGAAATAATTCCCTCTATTAAATCTGTTACCAGTATAAAGCTGCAGTCAGATGAAAACTGGGTAGCCTCTAACAAATATCATTTTCCACACAGTGGAAAAACAGCTATATTCTTTTCCTGAGACTGATAAAAATATACTTCTAAAAATTCATCGAGAGCTTTGATTGTGTTTTCATAAACCCAGTATAATGTTGCATTCAGTGAAAAGTAAAACGCATTCATGGGGTTGGAAGTAATCCTTTACTTCCCTGGTATGCCTGCCCAGGAGAAATTGAGCAGAGCAAAGCAAAAAAGCAGTGGGATGTTTGGAAATGGATTAATGCTCCCACTGTTTGAGGTTAACAGCCTGTCGCTGGGCTTCCTTATCAGATGGCCAAGATCAATGGCATAAACACATCCCCTCTCTGAACAATCTCCAAGAGTATTGCAGGGCACTGCACAGAGAATGAAACAGAATCATTAGCCCACAGCTCCTGGAGCGGTTTTAGACACATTCATCTTCTGAAGCTGCACCTCAGCTCTGAGTGCTGCTCTGCGTGGCTGGGGTCGTGTGCTCCACCCGGCAGCAGGAGGCTGGGCGTTACCCCACCCACCTGACGTCGCGCTACAGCGACCTGGTTAATCCTGCCAGTATCATATGTGTGTGTCTCAAAGTTTAAGCCACGCATGTCAAAGTCATTTTCATGTTGTGTGATCAGAAACAGTCAAATGATGTGAATGTACTCCAGCAGTGTTGTCTGTCAGTGTCCGTATTGTCGCTTCACCATGACCTGACCTGACAGTGACACCTGGAGTGTTACCATGGTTACCTCCTGGAGCCTCAGAGCTGTGTGATCTTCACCCTCAGACCTGGACCCAGTTCTGTTTGGACTTACTCAGGCTTTTTGGACTTTGTTTCAGTAAGTAGGTTCTTCTTTTATTAATATTACTGTCTGATGCACGTATTCTTTGCTGTTTTCTATGTTCACATGTTGTGCACATGTTATTTGTTTGTTACCAATGTTTGAAAAAGCTAAATACGCTCTGATTCAGAGGATGATGTTTGGGGCTGAGGACGGTGGAAACTTAAACCCCTTCACTGACGGACTGCACAGACTTTCACCACAGTAAGCTACTTTTGGCCTCTGCACTTGGAGAATACTGTAAGCTGCCTTTACAATTTTACTGAGAGTTTACTGTATTTTACATAATTAAACATTTAAAGCAAAAAACGGTCCGCCTGGACTGTTTTCTTATTTTGACTATAAAAGGGTTAGAAATCAGGCTGTGACTGGGTCCATTTGCCCATTTTTCCAGAACACTTTTTTCCCCAGATCTTTCAAAATCACTTACAATTTACTGCATGTTATACTATTGCTAAAACAGCTTTTTCTACAGCTCCGAGTACAGGTATGATTGAAATCACTGTGATGACCCAATAAAGCCTATAAAGCCCAACATCTCAGGTTTCAGAAACTGTTGGAATTTTTCCAATTGCACAAACACTGAAAGAGTTACAGCCATCCAAACTGCATACGCACAGTGTGTGTCAGCGATGACACGTCAGGTTTTAAAGAGTTAAACTTCCCCTGAATGAAGTACCTGTACCTACCTTGTATTTCTACACTGACGTTACTTTCCTGTCGGTAATTTGTTGAATTATTAAATTATGTTCATTGTTTTATTATTCTGGGGTATGTTTTAAATAAAATGTTCACTGGAATAAAAAAACCCTATCTTTCTTTAGGTTTGCAGTATTATTACCATTTTACCTACAGTACAGTAGACCTACAGCCATAGTGACACTACAGCGTCAATTACAGAAACAAACCTTTAAAACTATTATGAAAAGTATGAGTTCAATGTGTAACCCTGTACGCTGCTGAGAACAGCAAATACCAGTAAGCATTGAAGAGTGTTAAATATGAACTACATTGAGTGCTGACTGTCTTAGTGTTAAAATACTAATCCTCTTGAAAGTGTAAAATCAACACTGTAGTGTGGACTCACATGGACGCTTTAAGAGTGTTGACATCATCTGACTGTTCATTTCAGTATGCTGGTTTTGCAGTGTACAGGTTACGTTGAAGTCCTGCATATGCCCTGTTTCCCTTTTCTTGTTTTGTTCATTTATTATTATTGTATTTATTTTATTTTACTTTTTGGCAGCAGTGATTATTTGGTCTAGTGTGATAAAATATCCCAAAATTTTGAAAATACAAGTGAAGTAATTGGCTCCTCCATCTGTGCAATATTTCCATTATACAAGGGACAGCTTTTAAGAAGCAAGTAAAGGAATCTTATTACTACTGAAAAAATAATTGGCTAATTTCATGTTCAGCAGCACACTTTAACAGTGTCTTCTTCTCTTGTCACCTTGACAACACATGCCTTACAGAGTGACAGTAAAGCCAAACTGGGAACAACTTCTGCACTGTTTTTTCTCTCTCTCTGTCTCTCTCTTTTCCTTTTCTTTTTTTTTTCCAAAGAAACACATAATCAGTGCCTTTATCACAAGAAAAGAAGCTCAAGATCCTTCTGTGTCACTTCAGTCCCAAAACTCTAACAAGGACACTTCAGCTGGGCTCAACAGGTAATCCTGTTGGTGATAAAAAAAAAGAGTTTTTTTTGTGGGCTACTGCTGCAGAGACTCACAAACCTGTTTGTGAGTTACTAAGGAAGTATTCTCATTTGCAACTGATTTGAAACAGACCAGCCAAAATGGTCACTATTTGTCAATAAAGATCTGATCTGATGTGATCATTGTCATGGTGTTTTTTCTCGACAGCTGTAAAAAGGTTCAACCTGTCTGTTCCATGCTGTAAGTCTTCACATATATATCACATATATACAAAGCCAAAAAGCATGTCCATACCAGTTGTGATGGGAAGTCTGAGTCTTTTAACTGACTCAGTTCTCTCAGTTTGTTCGACTCTGAATAGGTTCACTTGATTCACCAATTTAAAAACAAAATTACAGGTGCTGGTCTCCAACCTGCAGTACCTGTCCACCAAACCGGTGCTTATCTAATGTGCCACTAACTAGGGCTGTAAGGATGTCATGGTGTGACGATTAACCACGATTTTAAACATCACAGTTAATTAATCCTCAAAACGGTCTCATAAAGTACAGTAGATTAGTAGTGCTGCTACTCACACTGGTGTATGAATGCGAGTGAATGTTCGGTGGTGGTCGGAGGGGACGTTAGGCACGAATTGGCAGCCACACTTCCGTCAGTCTGCCCCAGGGCAGCTGTGGATACAAACGTAGTTTACCACCACCAGAGGGAGACTGTGAGAGAGAATGAATAATGGATCCATTGTACGTGCTTTGAGTATGAGTTAATAGAAAAGGGCTATATAAATCTAACCCATCATTATTATTATTATTATTATTATTAAGAGCGGAACCAAAGTCTCACCAATATGTTCTTGCTGCATGGAATGAAAGCAATGTTACACAAGCACTACATTCGACATTCCAGGAGTGAACATGGCAGAGAAGCAGCTGACGTCTGTCTCTATCCTCTTTTCCAGAATACAGTCTATATCCACCTGGAAAGCCGCTAAAATCTCCAGTGTGGGACTTTGGTTCTCTAAAAGATGCCAGTGAAAACATTAATGACTTCAGGACTGCAACGTGTAAAAAGTGTCGGGTCCTGATGACGGTTAATTTTTGCAAAACATAGATGGATTTAGCCCAAATTAGGCCGTGACAAGGTAAGAGAACACTATATGACTACTACATTAAAAATGTAGTCATTGATTCATGAACTTTTCAGTGAGTCAGAGGTTCGCCATGGGACTGGGTCCTACTCGGCCGCTCATTCGGTCAGTGGTTCACTACATTGGCTCGGTCCGTCCGTCGACAATAACTAGTCTCGTGACACAATCAGAGACTTTTAACAGGTGCGTCACAGCTCTTCCACCTCCAATTTAATAAGTGATAACGGACAGCAATATTAGCAAAGTGCTGCTGAATCGATTCAGTTGCATTTGCGAAGCGATTCAACTCATTCACTTAAATGAATTCTTCTGAACGAGTCGTTGGCGAATCGCTCATCACTTCTACCAGTCTCGTATCAGTACAACATGACGGGCACTAAAGCTGAATAAAGTGCATCACTCAGGGTTCGAAGAAAACAGCACTGACACACACAAGAATGGGATTAGGTCCAAAGAAAAAGACAACTGATGTTAAAGTGTCCTGTGTGAAACGTCATAGCTGTGGGATGAAGTTTGCAGATTTTACAGTCAAAGCACTGACAGAACGTGAATTTAGCCGATACTGTGAGATTGCATACTACTATTACTGATGTTCATTTGAATTAACTTAAATAGAAAATGTAGTTCCAAACTTCCATTTGAAGCTAAAAGTGAATAATACATTTTTAAATCACTGATCCATAAATAAACCCAACCATCTCCTTTTAATAGGCTTTTTAGCTTTTGTGCAGTAAACTTAAAGACACCGTCCACATCACATTGGATCTCCTGTAGTGGAGAAAAGACATGCTTTTGAACATATATCAGCATACACATCCAGCTAATTTGGAAATGGTCATGAGTGATCATGGCCATTGTTTTTATGACCCACATAGACACCAACAGAGATTCGTTTTAACAGAGCTGCACTTTGCTGGTGACAAGGTTGAAAACAACCATGTTTCTAATAAATCCAAGCAAATAACGAGTTCCATTACAATGTGATATCTGACTTAAGGTAAAAAGAAAATAAACCACAGTAATAGTATTTATTGTTTCAGCTCCTCTTTGAACGCTGACACACCACCGTTTGTGAGGAGCCTTTTCAGGGGTGTATGGCAATACTTCAGTTCAGTACACATCTTTTGTTGACATTAATCTTTAAGTAATTGTGTTCACTTCGGCTGGTAAAGCATGAAGCATCTCTGGGGAAATCAGTGGGACTCAGCAGAGTGCTATGTTGTTGAAGGGGGACTTGTACATGGAAAACCAAGCTAAGGCCCTTGATAAAAGAGCTGAACCTAAAAAAATACCTCAAAGAACACTCATTGTTTACAGGCATCTGACAAGTGATTTACTATTTAATCACGTACTGGTCTTTGTGTAGTGCATCCACTGTAATAACATGGATCATGGAGCCTGTGCTATTAAAAGAGAAGTCAGAGTTACATTCAACTTAGCCCATGATACAGAGCCCCGGTTCTTTCCCACACTGAGGGGCATCCAGAGCCGACCACCCAGTGTGTTCTGAGGCCGTCTGGGACCCAGCAGCAGTACGCTCACTGATGCTTCCTGGTACACACAAGGTCTGAATGCTCAGCTGAAGTTCTCTCCGATGGCATCAAATACTTTAAAGATGTTACAAAGGTCTATTATCTGCATCACATGTGTAGATTTGCCAAAGAACTCTGGATCCAGATCCAGGTGAGGACACAGAACATGCCCAGCAGAGGATGTGGATCTGTGTCCCTGCCCCGTCCAACGTACAGCCGCAGTGAGGAGTGCTTCCACCTCCAGCTAGAAGGTGCCATGTTAGCTTCCCTGTTGGAGTGCGCCTTTCGTGTTGAGTTTAACTATCCTCCACACACGTGGGTGTCTTTCTGGTTTCCCCCTCCCATAAACTATACTTTGCCAAGTTTGATAAACTGACCGAGGTACTGATGAATATGGTCAGTTGGTCCCTGAGAGCATTCAGTGGGATCTCACTGCTGCTAATGTGGTGAGTGTTAATGCTGTTTACTGCAGCGGTAGAAGGATGGGTCAAATGTACCCTGGGCTCCATCCTGCCTGACAGAGCCAACGGCACCACCACAGACCCACACATCCACACCACGGACTGTCACTGCTCCGTCCATCCAAGTACACAAGTATTACAAACAATTATCACAGTAGAAATGGGTTACCTACAATAAATGAGTAAGTGGCTTATAAAGGAGCAGAGGCAGTAATGAACAATAACTAAAGAGGAGGAGATTTGTTCTATAGAAACAAGGGATGGGATATGAAAAATGCAATTTGAAGAGAACCTGTAAATGTTAGTGTGCACGTGTTGCCCAGCCAGCATCAGGACAACACAGAAAGTGAAAGTCCAGCTAAAACGAAAAGGTCACCTGGGAGTGAACAGCAGTGGGACGCCTTAAAGGTTACTTCCATCGAGCTCCATCAAATATTAATGACAGCTGAGCCCCTTGACAGGACCCCCCGGCTAACATACAAGTCCATTTAGCAGAGGGGCTGTTTGGAGAAGCCACCAGGAGCCCGGAGCAACGCTCAGCCGCTGCGCCGCTCTAACCTCAGTGTCACATCCAGCTGCACTGCCCTGTCGGACCGGACTTCATCGCTGCCGTACTGTAACACCCCAAGAACACAGAAGTCTTCAGATGCAGTGCTGGTGGATTTCTTTCTAAAAGGTCACAGGCATCTGGAATGGGCTTTGTTACCTTGTATTAACTTATAGATCCAGTCATGTGACATGGGGAGCATGGAGGACACAGACCAGCCCTGAGCTCCGCCTGAGGACCAGCAGTTTGACAGAAGACAAATGTTTAGGTGGACAAATATTGTCCTTTTTAGCATAAAGGAAAATCTTGAGCTTGATCTTCCTAGAAATTTTTTTTTTAATGTTTGAAGGGAAATAATTAAGACTTTTTTTACTGCAGGTAAATATAAAAAGTGAGAAGTCAAACTGAAAAATGTTTAAGTTACAAATACTTACTTCAATCAATCAATCAAATGTTATTTATATAGTGCCAAATCATAACAAAAGTTACCTCTTGATACTTTACATATAGAGCTGGTCCAAACCAGACTTTTGAGTTAATTCACAGACATCAACAGAATCCTCCAGGAGTAAACACATGGTGACAGGAAGGAACAACTGCCTTTAACAGGAGGAAACCTGGAGCAGAGCCCGCCTCCTGGAGGATGGACCACTGACATGACCAGTGGGGGTTAAAGAGAGAGGGTAAAGGGAGAGGGGGGGGGGATAGGGGAGATACATGGATGCACAGCAAACTGAAGTACAACTGTTAAAAAGTACAATTGGTGTTAGTAGAATTACCAATAACTACAACAAATGTATAACTGTTAATACTACTACTACAAATACAAGTATTAACAGTGGATGTACTACTACTGTTAATACTACTACTACAAA
>JAPQRQ010036512.1:0-11699 GCA_037367365.1 Apogon talboti | reverse complement strand
TGTTTCAAACCTATATTTTTGTTTGCCTTTTTGTTCTCTTTGATTGATTGATAAAGACACAAAAAAATCTCCATACAGACGTCCCAATACTTTTGACAATATAGTGAATGTTACATAGTTGTACATCACCTCAGAACCAGAGTTAGAAGCTTTTTCAATGTATGAGTGATTCAAATGAGTTTAAATTAAGTCCAAAAACACATTGACTTCGATGTCTCTTATCGATATCACTACAGAGTTTGTACTTTGACATAAAGTTGAAGGGTTATGAGCTACAGAAGTGATGTTTAATGTATCTAAATATTTGTAGAACATTGCGTCATTCCCATTTCCTCTAAACAACCTGTTATTTCAATTTACTGATGACAAAATAAACTCAAATTCTCTTGTTTCTTTATTTGCTTTAAATTCAAATGAAAATGCTCATTGTTTCTAGGGAATGATAAAAATACATGACAATATAAACTGTTGGTTGACAGTTTCACAGTATTTTCTACCTTCAGTATCATCTCTATTTCATATGGAACAAGACAATGATCAAATCCTGTTCATTATTCAGCATTTATTTGACAGAATTACATTTATATTTGAGATATGAGCGACTTTATGTTCTACACAGATCCTCACACTCAGACACTTTGACTAGTATTTAATGGAGGTGAATATGGGCAGATACTGATGCTTTAAAGGTGCCGTGGTCTTGGTGGTACAGTTCCTTAAAGGCACTGTGGTCTTACTGGCCCCTGTTGTGGTCCTACAGGTACAGGGTCTTGAAGGGGCCCTGGTGCGGCGCCTGGCGGTTGATCCTATTTTTGGGCATCACCGCCTGCATGGAGTCTCGGATCCAACGGATGTACTTGGACACCTGGGTGTAGACACCGTATTTGCCTTTTGCAGCGCATCCTTCACCCCAGCTCACGATGCCGGTGACGAAGTAGGTGTCATGGTACCGTGTGACGTGCGGACCACCACTGTCGCCCTGGCAGGCGTCCTTCTCTATTATGTCGTAGCCTGCGCAGAACATGCGAGACGAGATCCGAAATTTGGTGGATTCTATACACGTGGCTCGATCCACATAGGGCAGCGTTAGGCGCTGAAGAATCTGGGACGTCTGACGATGTTCGCCAAGACGACCAAAACCGCTTACCATCCCCACGTCCTGCTTCATCAGGACCTGCAGCAGAAAACACACTTCACTGACATGGTCAAACATTTGCGTACGATGGAGTTCAAAGTGACGAAGGCTGCATTGCACCAACAAAGATCTATTTAAAGGTTCAGAGGGAAAACACCAGGTTCTGCTCTCGGTCCAAATCCACTGAACCTGACACTGTTTCACGTCTGTTCTGGAAAGTGAAGGCTAAACGTCTCTGTTATGGAACTGTTGCTTTTCAGTGGAGTCACAGAGTTGAATCTGCAGTTTTATTTACTGCTCTCAGTCAAATAATTTGAGCCTATGTATCTGAAAGTGGATCTGTTTTCCACAGCCACAAACTGAAGCTTTACTCCAAAGTCGTTTGGTTGAACGACTTCAAGAAATGACCATGAATCATGAAACTGAATCATTGTTGGTGCAACCATTCCTACGTAGGTTGAGGTTTCACCTTTTCAGCAAAGTTGTGTGTCGGTAAGCAGGCCGGCAGGATGTACCTGCTGAACTGGATGGGCGTGGCTAACTTCATGAGCGCTATATCGTTGTGGTAGGTGTCTGACTTGTAATGTTGATGGATCAGCACAGCTTCCACGTTGTGAACGGCTTCGTTCCCGTGATCCACCAACCTGTCAAACTCACCTGAGTGAACAACAAAAGTTGACTGAGTGAATGAGCAGTTAGAGGCATGGTTCTGTGATTGGCCCTCCGGTCTTACCTACGATGATATGGATGTGTCGTGACTGGTTCATACAGTGGGCGGCGGTCAGGATGAAGTACTCATTAAGGATGGTTCCTCCACAGAAGCCGATGTCGTCCTCATTCACCAGCAGAGCCTGATTGGATGAGACATGACACATAAGAGTATGAAACAAAGGGTTGTCGTTGTCATTGGTTCATGGGTCATTGATCACAGTTGGAACCGCTGGGTTTCCCAGAACCAGGCCTGCCTGGACCCCGTACACCTGTGAACATGTGGAAATAGTGTAGAGCTGGTCTAACTAAGTTCGCTGGAGTTAGCGGTCAGAATAAGGAAAGAACAGACTAGAACCACATTAAACTGCTGTTCCTCATCCTTATATTTATTTTATAATTGTATTTTATTTATTCCTTTAAACTGGTTTATGTTTTTACTTTGCTTTAATTCCATCATTTAACCCCTATGACTCAAACTCATCCTTTTACAGTTGTTCTGGCATAATACATTTGTAAATTCAGTTTAAATTATCTCCTCTTGTATTTTATTTGTAAGTTGTTTAGGTCTTGTTTTAAATATTAGTTGTGCTGTTTTAAGCTGAATCAAATCTGTAAATGTTAGAGTTTGTAATTTTAGCTAAAGTTCATTAGTCTGTTGTCCATATTCTGTATTATTGATTAGTCTAATGGTCTTTTTCTGTGTTGTATATATAGTTTGTATATTGGTTTTATATATGTTTAACTCAAATACAGTCAAACTCATGTACAGTTTAATGTATATAGTTCTTTCTGATGGAGGTTTTGTCTTGTTTTACTTTGTTCCAACTTCCCTAACCCTAACCCTACTTCCCTAAACCTAACCCTTTGTTCCAACTTCCCTAACCATAACCCTACTTCCCTAATGTTAACCCTAATCTGAAGTTCTTAAATTGAATGTAGCCCCGGTGTGCAAACTTGCTAAGACGATGGTTGACACCATAGCATTCTCTGGACCCCTGCCGAATTTGGTCAATGATGAGATGTACTCCCAGTCTTCATCATTAACCGCTGGTTGTTTAGATGGTGCCCAGAAAACAACATAGTCTTTATTGACAACTGGCGTACGTTCTGGGGAAAGCCCAGGCTCATTTGCAGAGACGGCATTCATCCCACTTGGTGCCTCTCTTTTAGCTCGCAATGTGGCCGCTAGCCTTAGTCTCCCAAACTGACATTTTAGAATTGGGACCTGGGCGCAGGGTTGTAGTGTAAAACACATGACACCTGAGCTGACAAACCCAATGTTTAGGAAAACAAATAGAGACTGTGTCTATCCCCCGTGCAGCAAACACTAAAAAGCTTAATACTGTAAGGCCTATAGGAGTGAGACCAAATAATTTAATAAAAATAGTTCCGTGTGGCAGTCAAAATAAAAGAATACCTAATAAACATATAAAATGTGGATTACTAAACATCAGGTCAATTTCATTTAAATTTCTGTTAGTAAATGACTTAATTGGTGATTATAAAATGGATTTTTTTTGCTCTTACAGAAACTTGGCTTCAGCAGGATGAGCATGTGAGACTAAATGAATCCACCCTACCAAGTCATGTTAACTTTCCCACAGCTAGAAGCACTGCCTGAGGTGGAGGAGTGGCAGTAATATCACACTCCAGTTTAGCCCTAAAACTAATCACACTTATCACTCCTTTGAAAGTCTACATTTGTCAATTACTGATCCCAACTGGAAGAACCAAAAACCAGATCTATCTGTAGTTGTCTATGGCCCTCCTGATCCCTTCTCAGAATTTTTTAACAGAATTCTCTGACTTTCTGTCCAGTGCAGAGTTAAACGGAAATAGGATTGTAATAGTAGGGGACTTGAACATACATGTTGATAATGACAGTGACTCTCTTGATAATGCTTTAAGTGGCCAACTAGACGGGGTTGGCTTTGTTCAAAATGTCAATAATACAACTCGCAGTCACAAGCACACCCTGGATCTGATCTTAACATATGGTATTGACATTAGTGACCTTATTGTCCTCTCCCATAACCCGTACTCTCATCACTTTTTACTTACCTTTCAGTTTATGCTTGAAGATAATTCTACACCAGTGATTAAAACTCAGATGAAAAGAACATTATGCAATGGTTCTGTCTCAAAGTATAAAGAGATAATTCAGCCAATATTTACTACCATGTTATGTGATTATGAAGAGAACAGCTCCCACTTGTCTAGTCCTGCTATATGTGATGAGTTTGTTGACAGTGCCATGCACACACTACAAACTGCTCTGGATGTAGGAGCTCCTCTAAAACCTAAGGCTGTTAGACCGAGGCCAGCTTCTCCTGGGTATAATGCTGAAACACTTTCCCTTAAACAAGCAGCACGTCAATTAGAGAGGCTATGGCGGCACTCCAGCTCAGAGCAATCTTTGAGTGCCTGGAAAAACAGTCTACTGACTTATAAGCAGGCCCTGCGTACGGCTAAAACTAGATATTACTCATCCTTAATAGAGGAAAACAAGAGTAACCCCAGGTTTCTGTTCAACGCTGTAGCCAGGCTGACAAACAGTCACAGCTCAGTGGATCCCTCTATCCCAGTTTCTCTCAGCTGTGACGACTTCCTACAATTCTGTAACAATAAAATCACAACTATGAGAGGAAAAAAATAGATGAAATACTTCCAACTATCAGCTCTGAGGAAGCTCAGGCTGTAAACCTAGAATCTCCTATAAAACCCTTTGTATTATTAAATAATTTCACCACTGTAGACCAAGCTGATATAACATCAATCATTATGTCCTCCAAATCATCAACTTGTCTCTTAGACCCAATCTCAACCAAACTGTTTAAAGATACTCTGCCCCTAACTATTGACACTATCCCAAAAATATAATAATACCTCATTAGTAACTGGCTACGTGCCATAGTCTTTTAAATATGCAGTTATTAAACCGCTGGTGAAAAAAAGTACTCTTGAGCCTGACATTCTAGCCAATTACAGGCCTATATTAAATCTCCCCTTCCTCTCAAAAGTCCTTGAAAGAGTGGTAGTTAAACAGCTATGTCAGCACCTACAGGACAATCAGTTATTGGAAGATTTCCAGTCTGGATTTTGGGCTCATCATAGCACTGAAACTGCACTAGTCAAAGTTATTAATGACCGGTTACTCGCTGCTGCTGATGGACTGGTCTCGGTCCTGGTTCTGTTGGACCTGAGTGCAGCTTTGACATAACAGACCACAGCATCTTACTGCAGAGATTAGAATGGGACATACTGTAGGCATTAGAGGAGCTGGTTTAAATCCGACTTATCTAATAGGTACCAGTTTGTCAATGTAAACAACATCACCATGTTCCAGAGTTATTTATGGCGTACTGCAAGGGTTGGTCCTCGGGCCAATATTGTTAACGCTATATGTGCTGCCTTTAGGTAAAATAATTAGAAAACATGACATTAATTTTCACTGTTACGCAGACGACACGCAACTGTATTTATGGATTAAACCTGATCAGGCCAAGCAAGTGGATAAACTAAGTGCCTGCGTCCGAGACATTAAGACCTGGATGACTATTAATTATCTTTTACTAAACCCTGAAAAAACAGAGGTCATTATAATAGGCCCTAAAAGTGTGAGAGACTCCCTAAGTGACCAGATAGTCACTCTGGACAATGTGAGTGTAGCCTACAGCGCTACAGTTAAAAACTTAGGAGTTTTATTTGACCCAGATTTTATCATTTAAAGCTCATATTAACCAAGCCTGTAGAACAGCTTTCTTCCACCTGCGTAACATAGGTAAAATTAGAAATATTCTGTCTAAAAATGATGCTGAAAAGTTGATCCATGCGTTTGTTACATCTAGACTAGATTACTGTAACTCCCTACTCACAGTGTGTCCTAAAATTTCTCTAAAAAACTTTCAACTGGTTCAAAATGCAGCGGCAAGACTATTAACAGGAACTAATAGAAGAGAACACATCAGCCCTGTGCTCCAAGCCCTTCACTGTCTTTCAGTCAAGTTTAGAATTCAGTTTAAAATCCTCCTTCTTACATACAAGAGCTTTAATGGTATGGGCCCTTCTTATCTCAGCCAGAGTACAGAACCAGGGATGCTCTGGTTCTGTACCATCCTAACAGAACACTTCGCTCTCAGAATGCAGCTCTACTAGTGGTTCCCAGGGTCTCTAAAAGTACAATAAGAGCTAGAGCCTTTAGCTACCAAGCTCCTGTCTTATGGAATCAGCTTCCAGGTAATATTAAAGAGGCCGACACAGTCTCTACATTTAAGATCAGACTGAAAACTTTCCTCTTTGAAAAGGCTTATGGTCAGGCTTGTTAAAAACAGACAGAACCCTACAGTTCAGTCCAAGCTGCCCTAGGAGCAATAATGCTGGAGGAAGTACAGTCCACTGAGTCCTATCGTCTGTTTATTATTATTGTTATTAAGCTGTTTCTTTTTCTTTTGTTTCTTGGTCTGTCTTATAAAATGTGTAAAAATCAATAAAAACATTGTTAAAAAACCCCAGCTGTAAGACCTTAAAGTAAAGACTTTTCTGACAAAAAAAAAGATCACTGTTAGGGTTAGTGTCAGGGTTACCTGCCATGGACATTCTCCTGGAGGACAGTCTTCTCCGTTGACGATGCGGGTCATTCCAGCCCTTTGAGGTACAACTCGTTCCTCTTGAACCATCTTCTCTCCTTGAATTTGGTCGATGCTGTCGTTGTGAACTGTAAACTCTGGCAGTTGAATCATCAAAAGTGTCTGCTCTGTGGAGCTGAGGTTAGCGTTGTCCACACGGGTGTCGTTGATGTTGGTGCTGACCTCTGTCGTATTTTTCGGATTTGACGTATTTGTCGTATCTGTTGTGTTCTCTCGCTCGTACCTGAAAATTGTCCGGGTGTTGTCGTAGATGAGTACGCCACATTTGAAGGCTTCTGTAAGAGGATAGAACAAGGTTTAGGAGTCTGCAGACCACCAGGTCCACCTAAAAACCACCAAGGTACACGTTCATAGCTTTGTCCCTTTGGAATACATTAGAAGGATTAACTCATGAGGTTGTTTTATTAATCATACTTCATGTTGTGTGTTCTTTCATTTGACCTTTTTAAGCTTCTGAGACAAGAACTAAAGAAAAACTCAACTGCAACTTCATCTCTCACCGTTGGATTCGCAAGATTTGTCATCTGACGCTAAGAAGTACCCGTCGGCACAGGAACACATGACCTCATCTTCAGCAACATTACAGAAATGTTTACAGCCGCCATTGTTGTGTTCGCACAGCAATGGAATTTCTGCAATGAGACAAAAGAAACATGAAGTTCAAGACAATGTGCATCAGCATCTGGTTCAATGGGAACTTCAATGAGGACGTAGTCCCGCATTGAACTTCAGTTCCACACATCATTTCCCAATATCGGTATCATCGGTATCAACATTTATTAAATGCACATTTCAGAACACATACATGTATTTGACCTGCATTACATAATTTTCCTCTTGTTGCATCTTGGACTGATTTCTCTCTGTTTCACATGAATTTGCCGAGTTCTTCTTCTCTTACTTCTATTCTAGTCAAACCTGTCTGGCCCAATAAAAACAGCTCTGTGACCCATTTGGGCCCTGAACCCTTAATTTGAGGACATGTACCTATTTGACAGTTGAATCCCTTGTATCCAGTCTTGCAGTAGCAGCTGTAGCTCCCAATTCCATCTTTACAAGACCCTCCGTTGGCACATGGTGTCGACTCACATGCATCACCATCTGCACAAGCAGAAGAACACAATTCACCGCAAACGTCAGACGGTTAACTCATACCAATCTGCAGCTGTGAAGTATATAACTCAAATTATTTATTGCATCAGGAATAGTGAATCTAAATTAATAAATATCATAAATATCTGTGGGAATTTTCTTAAATTACATGGAGTTGAAATGAAAACATTTACCGTGATATATGGCCCAAAATTCATCCTGGAAGGAAAACAACAAATTAATATAAAAAAAACAATGCAATTAAGTTCCAATAAGTGTCCTTGTTTTATTTGTTGGTGCATATGTCAACTTTCATTGTTACGCTGATGAAAGCCAATTCTATTTATCTATTAAACCAGACGAAACCAATCAGCTAACTAAACTACAGGAGTGCATTAAAGAGATTAAAGATTGGATGACCAACAACTTTCTGCTGTTAAACTCAGACTAAACTGAAGTTGTGTTCAGCCCAAAAACTGCTGCAGTGTCTAGTGAAGTAGTCACCATGGATGGTGTTACCATGGAGACCAAAACCATCATGAGGAATCTTGGCGTTATTATTTTAGATCAGGATTTATCATTTAACTCACACATTAAACAGATTTCTAGATCTGCCTTTTTTCATCTGTGTAATATTACTAAAATCAGGCATACTTTAACACAGAATGATGCAGAAAAATGAATCCATGCTTTTATTCCATGCAGACTAGATTATTGTACTTCCCTTTTCTCAGGCTGTTAGGGTTAAAGACCCTTCAGTTAATCCAGAATGCTGCTGCCCGTGTACTGACTAGAACCAGTATCAGAGACCATATTTGTCCTGTGTTCGCTTCTCTGCACTGTCTCCCTGTAAAAGCTAGAATAGACTTTAAAATACTCCTCCTCACTTCCAAAGCCCTTCATTTCCAGGCACCAACTTATCTGAAAGAGCTGTTAGTTCCATACAATCTATCTAGAGCAGTACACTGTCAACATGCAGACTTACTGGTGGTTCTAGAATCTACAAAAGTAGGATGGGAGCTAGGGCTTTCAGCTATCAAGCTCCTCTATTGTGGAACCACCTCCCTGCCTCGGTCCGGGAGGAGACACCCTGTGTACACTTAAGAGGAGGAAGAAAACTGTCCTTTATGATAAAGATTATAGTTAGGTAGGATCAGGTTGATCTGAGTTCAGCTGATATAGACTTAGACTGGGAGAGTCAAAAGGATACACTGACCTCCTCTCTGTCCTCCTCCTGTCTGACCTCCTCTCTGTATGCGCCTCCTATCTGACCTCCTCTCTGCTCCTCCTCCTGTCTGTCCTCCTCTCTGCTCCTCCTCCTGCCTGTCCTCCTCTCAGCTTCCCCTCCTCTTGTTTGTCCTCCTTTCTGCCCCTCCTCCTCTCTGTCCTCCTCTCTGCTCCTCCTGTATGTCCTCCTCCCTACTCCTCCTCCTCTTCTCTGCTCCTCCTCCTGGATCATCAGGCTTGTGACAGGATGGTTCATGGACAATGAGACATCATTTTCACACATGGATTATCCACCATAAAGTCCAGACTCTAATTTGGGAGACTTGATACATTGATCCGATTCTCCATCATCAATAATCAAAAATTAATGCAACTATGGATGGAAAAAAAACATTATCAACCTCTTTGTGACACTACATAAGCATTATGTGGCCAAAAAGATGTCACAGTGAATGTGTCCTGGAATCAAAACCAAAGTAGGTGTAGTCAAATATAACCCGTATATTGCATATTGGCCGGGCAGTGTGTGTGTGTGTGTGTGTGTGTGTGTGTGTGTGTGTGTGTGTATATATATATATATATAATTTTTGTATTTGTTGAGGTCAGTACCGTTTTCTCTGTATTCTCAAAGATCTCCCGCGCTTCCTCCCAGTCACATTGCTCCTCTCTACATTCCCGTTCCATGTTTCCTTGTTTCATCTCCTCCAGGAAACTGTTGGCTCGTCTGCCCCGGTGCAGAACCTGAGCGGCATCCTCGCCGTCCAGGAAAACTGCGGATCAAACACCTAAACTTACTCTTTTGGATTAATCTGAACATTTTCTAGATTTATTCACTCATTGTCTTTATTATTTACTTATTTTAGTTTTTCTTAATGATGTTGTTTATTTTTGTTAATTTTTTTAGATTGTTTTGTTTGTAATATTTGGTTATTTTTGTTTGTTTTAGTTTAGATTTACCAAAGTCCAGGCTTAGAGGGTTTTTAAATCTAAATATTTCATGTTTTGAAGATAAGAAAAAGCTGAAGATGTGACCTATAAACACACCGCTATGATCTTGGTATAAGGAGTTGTATATTGCACCAATATTAATTCCCCAGGATGCACCTGTGGTATGGATTCATGACACATGAGTGGAATGTTTGATTAATGATTAATAAGTAACATAAGGACATTGTTTAAACTGATTGTATTCAATGAGGGCATGAGCTGCCAATCATCAAAAAGGTGTCTCTGATGACATCACACATGCTCTATGGGGTCAAGGGTCATGCCCTCCCTCCCTCCCGAACATGCTGTTGATCTGACTTCTGCAACTCCTGACAACCCTCCCCCTCCTGACATCTCAGTGTGTGGTTTTAATGGGTGTCAGTGGACGTACCGTGAGCAGCTTTGGCGTTGACGTTGGCAGGGGTTGTCATCTGGAGCAGCACGAGGCTGAGGGACAGTCGGACAAAACCAAACATGGCGCTAAACGGCTGGGAGCCTGACTGGACGACGGGCAGGGTGTCGAGTGGACGTGAAAGGAGTCTGAATGTGGACAGAGACGAGGACCGGACAAGAGGACAATGACCTGTGTGAGAACGGGGGGGGGGCGGTGCCCTGATGGTAAGAGGCGGGGTTAATCGACGAGAGAGAAGGAGGACATGAGAAGAAGAAGAGATTTAACTCCAAAACTTTAGAATCAAACTGAGGAGCAGAGAGGAGGTCAGACAGGAGGAGAAAAGAGGAAGAGAGAAAGGAGCAGGAGCAGAGAATAGGAGGAGGAGAGACGGGGACAGAAAGGAGGAGGAGCTGAGAGCAAGACAGACAGGAGGAGGGGCAGAGATGAGGAAAGACAGGAGGAGGAGCAGAAAGGAGGACAGATAGGCGTAGGAGCAGAGAGGAGGTCAGACAGGAGGAGGAACAGAAAGGAGGACAGACAGGAGGAGGAGCAGAAAGGAGGACAGACAGGAGGAGCAGAGAGGAGGAAGACAGACATAAGGAAGAGCAGAGAGGAGGAAAGAAAGGAGGAGGAGCAGAGAGGAGGAGAGAAAGGAGAAGAAGAGAGGAGGACATACAGGAGGAGGTGCAGAGAGGAGGTCAGACAGGAGGAACAGAGAGGAGGAAAAAAAGGAGGAGGAGCAGAGAGGAGGAGAGACAGGAGGAGAAGAAGAGAGGTAGGGGTATATTCTGGACTGGGGGGTATACTTTGGCCTGTAAGGGTATATTATGGACTATATATTATATATACCCCTACAGGTACTTTGGCATGTAGGGGTATATTCCGGTCAGGGGTATACTTTGGCCTGTAGGGGTATATTCTGGACTGGGGATATACTTTGGCCTGGAGGGGTATATTATGGACTGGGGTATACATTGGCCTGTAAGGGTATATTATGGACTGGGGTATACTTTGGCTTGTAGGGGTATATTATGGACTATATATTGTATAAACCCCTACAGGTACTTTGGCATGTAGGGGTATATTCCGGTCGGAGGTATACTTTGGTCTGTAGGGGTATATTCCAGTCGGGGTATACTTTGGCCTGTAGGGGTATATTCTGGTTGGAGGTATACTCTGGCCTGCAGGGGTATATTCTGGTCGGGCTATACTTTGGCCTGTAGGGATACATTCCAGTCGAGGGTATACTTTGGCCTGTAGGGGTATATTCTTGACCGGAGATATACTTTGGCCTGTAGGGGTATATTCTGGTTGAGGGTATGCTTTGGCCTGTTGGGGTATAATCTGGACAAGGGGTACATATGGGCCTGTAGCGGTATATTCCAGTCGGGGGTATGCTTTGGCCTGTAGGGGTATATTCTGGTCAGGGGTATACTTTGGCCTGTAGGGATACATTCCAGTCGAGGGTATACTTTGGCCTGTAGGGGTATATTCTTGACCGGAGATA
>JAPQRQ010036511.1:0-11702 GCA_037367365.1 Apogon talboti | reverse complement strand
ATAAAGTGATCATAGCAATAGTAATTGTAACAACAATCTACAAGTAATAAGTAATATAGTAATAATGCAAATATGTAAATAATGATAAGCAATAAGGAAACTAAATTAACAACATCAAACAAATATTGCACAAATGTCAAATTTAGACATTTACATTTCCTGATATAAATTTCAAGGTAATCATACATACATATAGAATTTCATGTAAATACAATGACTAAATATTTTAAATAAAATTACACACACAATAATAAAACAGTGATTATGTTATATTATAATATGCACAGTATGTGTATACACACACACACACACACACATATATAGATATATATTTTCATAAAAGCAGAACTACTGCTATAATAATAATCTGCCAAGGTGGCGTTTCTAATGATAAATATACTGTCCTATTGTATCCAGGTTCTGTACAACAACAAAGGTTACCACAGCATGCCAACGTACCTGAACGTCCTCAACAATGCCATCCTGCGTGCCAACCTGCCTCCGTCCAAAGGAAACCCTGCAGCGTATGGTGAGAACGCACAGCGGGTTTCTGAGTTCAATGTCACATGTGGTTTTTTTTTAATGTATGTTTTTTGTTTGTTTTTTTTACACTAATTTTGTGCTCAGTCTTGCTTTGTTTATTTGTGTTTGTGTTTACAGGCATCACTCTGACGAACCACCCCATGAATCGGACCAGTGCCAGCCTGTCTTTGGATTATCTGTAAGTTATTCAACTTCGCTGACATTTTAAGACAGATTTAGACAGTTGGATCTGCACAGACCATCTTTAGGTGTTAAACCACTACTGTATGGTTTTACAAAGACGTAAGACTGTGTATTACAGTGCATTTTTTGTGGTTTTAGTGCATGTTAGCATATTTTTTGTGTATTTAGTATGTTTTTGTGCATATTAGCATATTGTAGCATACTTTATATGTATTTTAGCATATTTTTGTGGATTTTAGTGTATTTTTTATGAATTCAGTGTATTTTATCATATTTTTTGTGCGTTGTACTGTATTTTTTTGTAACTCAATAACTATGAGGCCTGTTGGACTGTTTATTTATGTGAATGACAATTCTGAAATTAGACCAAAAATACTTTGATAAAATGACTTCAAAAGTCGTAAATTGGGCCTCATCAAACCTGCAGATACCCTGCCTGTGAAATGCATCTTGCTTTGTCAGTAAAATGAGCTCATTCCTCCTCTGTATCTCCAGGCTTCAGGGAACCGATGTGGTGATTGCCATCTTCATCATCGTGGCCATGTCCTTCGTACCTGCCAGCTTTGTGGTTTTCCTGGTCGCAGAAAAATCAACGAAGGCTAAACATCTGCAGTTTGTCAGCGGCTGCGATCCCGTCATCTACTGGTTGGCAAACTACATCTGGGACATGGTGAGGAGGAGACGCCTGCTTTAGTAGTGATTTATGTACTTGTATGCAAGATATTAGCAAAAGTTTAAAATAAAATGTTTTTTCAATTTTCCTTAAAAAAAAAACCTCATTTGTTGCAGCTTTTGGGTTTTTCAAAAAGGAATTAAAGACGTTTATTTGTAGTGTTGATATTCTAAAGTCTCACCAGTAGGGGGTGCCAGAACACACTTAGGACCAAAACCACCAACAAATTAACCCTATGTATGTATCCACAGACTGTATCAGCCACTGAGTAAAGTATAAAGCTCATTGTTTACACACATCTGTATTATACTATCATCAAGTTTCCTTCTTCAAACTAAAACTCATAGATGCTTATTTTAACAGTCACTTGAAATAAGATTTTTTGTAAGTAAAGAAGATCTAAAGGACTATCTACAATGTGGGGCTCGAACCCACGACCCTGAAATTAAGAGTCTCATGCTCTACCGACTGAGCGAGCCGGCCTCATGTCTGTGTATTAATAATTGAAAATTCCAGATTGAAAAACATTTTTTCCTCAACATAAATATGCTCAAAGGCACATATGAAATGATTCTAGTGAAACTGGTTTGTGTGATATCCATGCACTTCTGTCATTGTCATATGATTTGAAAACATTTGTCAGTAAAACATAATTTACTGCAAATCATCCATTCATTCATTCATTCATTCATACGTTTATTAAAATGAACTTTTCTACTGCACACACCAGGTACAATCTCAACCAAAAAAGTAGGAGCACAAGTATAAAAGTACATGAAGTCAGGATCTTGGAGAAAAAATAGCAGTTTTGAAAAAGCCTGAAATTTTTATTTGGATAAAGAGCAAACACTCTGATTTAATAAAGTGTCATTTTTGCATTTCATAAGTTCATCCTGCAGGATGGATTGGACCCTTTGGTGGGCCGGTTTTGGCCCACGGGCCGTATGTTTGACACCCCTGGTCTAAATACTTAATGACATGACGTTGTATCTAATTTTGCCCATTTATACAAGTGAAACCAGTTTGTCCTAATTCAGTCCAAACCAGGACAGAGGGTCTAATGGTTCTCCTGTCCTCTGTCCTCAGCTCAACTACCTGGTTCCTGCCACATGTTGTGTTATTATTCTGTTTGTGTTCGACCTGCCGGCCTACACCTCCCCTACCAACTTCCCAGCAGTCCTCTCCCTTTTTCTCCTCTATGGGTGAGTCACATACTTTTATTTAATTTTTTTTTACCTTCTATGTGAGGCATTAGTCTGACCGATCTGAACAACAGCTTGACCTCAGTCCTGAATTAATGACAGATGGTACTGGAAATGTTTGTTGTCATTGTCAATTCTTCTTCGTCTTCTTCTTCTTTGTCTTCTTCTCAGTCTTCTTCTTCTTCTCAGTCTTCTTCTTCTTCTCTGTCTTCTTCTTCTTCTTTGTCTTCTTCTCCTTTGTCTTCTTCTTCGTCTTCTTCTTCTTTTCTGTCTTCTTCTTCTTCTTTGTCTTCTTCTTCGTCTTCTTCTTCTTTGTCTTCTTCTCAGTCTTCTTCTTCTTCTCTGTCTTCTTCTTCTTCTTTGTCTTCTTCTCCTTTGTCTTCTTCTTCGTCTTCTTCTTCTTTTCTGTCTTCTTCTTCTTCTTTGTCTTCTTCTTCTTTGTCTTCTTCTGTCTTCTTCTTCATCTTCTTCTTCTTCTTTGTCTTCTTCTCCCTTGTCTTCTTCTTCGTCTTCTTCTCTGTCTTCTTCTTCTTTGTCTTCTTCTTCTCTGTCGTCTTCTTTGTCTTCTTCTTGTTTGTCTTCTTCTTCTTCGTCTTCTTCTTCTTCTCTGTCGTCTTCTTCTTCTTTGTCTTCTTCTTGTTTGTCTTCTTGTTTGTCTTCTTCTTCTTCTTCTGTCTTCTTCTTGTTTGTCTTCTTCTTCTTCTTCCATAGTAAACCTCAATGTGAGCTGCAAAATGTGAAAGATATACTTTCCAGTCACTTTTGAGTGTCTAAAAATGGACGGACTATGTTAAAAATGGTTGTATTTTCTAAATGGTTAAAGCTACATGTTAAACCCTTTATTGAAAATAAAAATCCAAAGGTACCACAGTGAACCTCAATATGCACTGTAAAACATGGAAGAGGAGGACATTAGTTAAAGCTTCCCTTTTGATTTCCCAAGAAATTTGGTTGTGGAAAATGGCAGGTCAAGCCCAGTGCACTGCATAAAACCCACTGCTGTGTCCTCATTATGGTCTCTGGTGATAAATAAGTAAAAAAAAAAATACCCCAGCCACATGTGTGACCTAGAAAACACAGCAGCTACAGACTGTGGCCTCACAACCACTGATGTAAGACATTATCATCAACTCTCTGGTTTCAGTCTTTTTAACGTCCTCTTTTAACCCTTAGAAACACTAGTGTCTGGACCCCCACTCGTCCATGAGTGGGTTAAAAATGACTCCTGTTAAAATCAGTGTGTTTTTATGACACTTTTGTCATTTTGTCACGGTGAAAATAATAATTTGCATTATATTTTGGTCCACAAAAGAAGGATTTCATGTTTGAAATATGTTTTATTTATCATTTTTTAACCATTTTGAAATGTTCTTTAAAATATTTGGAAAATTTGAGAAGCCAAGTATATATAGTATAATATATATAGTATATAACAACAATAGAACATTGTCAACATCGATTTAGTGAGTGAGAGAGTCCTTTGGTTTTGTCTGTAAATGAATCAAAGGTTCAAATGTGATTCCATTGTAAATGAATGTGGGTCATTTTGACCCTCCTATGGAAGCTTGGAGTAGTAAAACAAAAACTACAAATATATAAAATCTATAAAAGGTAAATTAAAAATTTAAATGGAATGATGTCAGTAACATGTTTTTGAGGAATACCAGTATTATGAAATAATAACAACTTCCCTTTACAAAGATTTTACAAGAAACCAACCTGAGCGGGTCATTTGGACCCAGGTATGATCTGAGGGTTAACGGTCTGCTCCCCGTCCAGGTGGTCCATCACCCCCATCATGTACCCGGCATCCTTCTGGTTCGAGGTTCCCAGCACGGCATACGTCTTCCTGATCGTGATAAACCTCTTCATCGGCATCACTGCCACCGTAGCCACCTTCCTCCTGCAGCTCTTTGAGCACGACAAGGTCAGTTTATGTGACCTGAAACACCGCAGCTTTAAGAAGGAAATGAAGCTGATCAGAGGAAACGGAACAGTGTCCGTTTACACATCACTGCTTTTTTATCTCATGTAAATGTTTCCATAATGTCAGCCTTTTCTGATATTGATGCGTCCATTTAATTCTATAGTTATTAGTGGTATGTTTTGTCTAAACCTGTTATATTTCTCATCATAAAACTGAAGTAACAATCAAATAATGTGTCATCTACACCCAAATACGCACACAAAAACTTTACATATAACTCAACAGTGCAACGGTTGAATGGAGCCATCAATGGACTTCACATGGGAAACTGAAGTTATAGATGTATATTTATTTATTTATTTTGGTTGCAATTTTTTTTTAGATTTAGATGTTTAAATTTAAAGTCATAGTTAAAATATCATGGTTTGGGTTTTATTATATCAACCATAAGGTTGACTAAAGATCAAGGCAAGACTAAGGTCTAAGATAAGATAAGAATTTTATTGTCATTGTTTAAAAACAGCAAATTAAAGTTCGGCAGCTCTGATTTGACAGTTAATGTAGAAGCACAAAAAGGATAATTTAAAAGTATACAGGAAAACACACTGTTACAAAAACAGGCCTTAAGTACTGTATTGTTATTCGTGGTGTGAATAAAATGCTGCGGACCAATGAGATTCTGTTACAAAGCTGGATTTTAAAAGACAAGGTTTAATGACAGATTCAGATACATTTCTCTCTGTATTAATTCCTTCAGGATCTGAAGAAAGTCAACAGTTACTTAAAGTCCTGTTTCCTCATCTTCCCCAACTACAACCTGGGCCACGGCCTGATGGAGATGGCCTACAACGAATACATCAACGAATACTACGCCAAAATAGGTACGGGAACGGGCAGAATGTTGTTAAAATGACAATTTTCTTTAGACATTTCAGGTTGCTCAGTTGTCAGTGTAAATATTTTCATAATTTAATGTTGTTTTTTTTTTTGCACTAAAACAAGGAGAAAATTTTTCACATTAAACCAAGAAGAAAATTTGGAGTCATTACTTATAGGTTATTATGCTATTATTTTATTTTATCTCATATTGGTCTGTATGTGGAACTGGAACTAAAATGAGTTCGACACCCGTAATTGTAAATATCTTAAGTGTAATTTTTGTACTTTGTAAATTCATCCCATGGGTCAGATTGGACCTTTTGGCGGCCCGGTTTTGACACCATAAATCTTTCACTCTGAGAGACAACAACAAGGCTGATTTACCCACAATTCTATTTCATCTTGACTCATTGGATCAGGGATTTTATTTTTGTTTCTTTTGTTTTTGTCATTTTTATATAAATCCTGATGGAGGTTAAAAATCAGTATAACATCTGTTCCAGCCTCCGCACTCAACACCCTCATATAAAGGTCTAAAGAGAATCCAGATGTTAGTATTTATACATGTGTACTTGCAGGTCAGTTTGACAAAATGAAGTCTCCATTTGAGTGGGACATCGTGACCAGGGGACTCGTTGCCATGACAATCGAAGGCTTTGTGGGGTTCCTCATCACCATCCTGTGCCAGTACAACTTCCTCAGGAAACCGCCGTGAGTGAAGGGGTTTTCTCAGGTCCTTGAGGTTTCATCTCATCTAAGACAGAACTGACAGCAAAACCACAAAATTAAAAGAAAATATACATAATGCAATACATCTGTACTGCAAATTTCGTGTAAAATTCATTTTATTGCCTACATTTTAATATTTACAAGGAATTAAGTCACTTTTGTTGTTAATCCAAATTCATAGTACAGTTAATTAAACATATACAGCACTAAAAACATAACTGCTTTAACTCAATCGTTCATATCTGTTCTGTTTTAACCCTTTGTAGACAATTATGTCTTCGGCGCCACAATTTTGAATACATCGTCATACAAATTACCATAACTCCTGAATTATTTAGGCTATTAACAAAATTCAATGGGCACCTGAAAGTTGACATTAGAGGCTTTCTATTGCTATATAACACATTAGGATAGAGGCCTGCATTGGCCAAGGGAGAGCGGTGGAATTGGGCAGAGCAGAGAGCAGCAGAGTGCAGTCGGTGAGAGAGAGGTGGAAGATTTTTATTACTTTTAGTAACATTTTAGCCCACGGGTCGCGGGCTGAGAATTGAAGCTCTAGACAAACAAAAATATTTGAGCGCATGTAAAATAGCTCAAACTGTATTTCTGTTATCTCATAAAACTTTGCTGTGTCCATGTACAGTTATTTTTCATAATAAATATGATAAAAAATGCAAATCTTTTATTTTTTACTAGAACACACTGTTTTAAGCATTTATTACATATAATAATGATAATTAATGGCCAGATATTGGAAGCTAAGTTCTTCCTGAAAAAGAATACTGGGGTAAATACAGAGGAGAGAGCAGAGTTGTCCAGCTTTTCACAAGCACTGGGTTCTGTCTGGTTTTAAGAGAGGGTTGGAAATGATCTGAAATAACTTTTTTCCCCTTTTATACCCATGATCTATATTGTATTGGTTAAAGGAAGCTGCCATTGTTTATAGAATATGTAGTCAAAGGTCAACTCATATCTATATCAGCATCTTAGGGAAGGCTTTAGCTAAATGTCTTTGTAAGCTAACACCATCTCCGCCTCACTGTTACAGTTACAGTAACACACAAACATCAAAGAACAAGCGTATTGCTTCCAGAAGTTTACATTAATTTGAATGTATTGCTGCCCTCACGCCTAAGACTTAAATTAGTAGTAATAGTAAGGACAACCCTGCAGGAGATGCATAAACATGGAGTGTTTGTGTTGATGCAGGAGGGTCCCCGTCAGCTGTCAGCCCATCGAAGACGACGATGAAGACGTGGCCTGTGAGCGGCGGAGGGTTCTGCGAGGAGACGCCGACAACGACATGTTGAAGATCGAGAACCTCACAAAGGTTTAACCGTCTGCTCATTAACATTTAGGCAATCCCTCAAAGCTGCAGTTTTATTGCACTTATTCTCTTATCATATCAAATTTGACTGTATTTCCTCAGATAGTGTCCAATATTCTCCTTCTATATTTGAAGGAGCCTTTTAGTCGAGGCCTGTACTTATGATTTCCCCGTTTTAATATTTAAAAAAGGTTGTACTAGGATCAAGAACTGGCTTTTGAAGCAAAATAGATCATTTATCATTCTATAATGTGTAATAGTTAAACAGTATTATTATAAATGTAGGCGGTCGAAGAGGCTGCTGTGTTTATTTCTGTGCTGTATTTGTCAGGTGTATAAATCCAGGAAGATGGGTCGCATCCTGGCGGTGGACCGGCTGTGTCTGGGGGTCCGTCCTGGTGAGTGCTTTGGGCTGCTGGGAGTGAATGGAGCGGGGAAGACCACCACCTTTAAGATGCTGACGGGAGACGAGTGCACCACCGGAGGAGAGGCTTTCATCAATGGAAACAGGTTGGCGCCACAACAGTAACAAATACAGGCTTTATGGGAAAAAATACTGAACATTTAGAATCACAGTCATAGATCATAAAAAAAAAAACAACCCAAAATAAAATCAATGTGAAGAGAAATTAAGTCAAATCCATGTCTGAGGCATTTTAGAAGCAAAGATAACAATTTAACCCAAACTAACCAATGCAATGATATTCATCCCAATATAAAACTATATTCTGACATTAGTCATTATTGTTTTGTATCCCAGACCCCTGTTAGAAAAGAAACACCTGGATTCAACGTGTCCACATACTTTTGTCCACGTAGCGTAGCCCGTGGTAACCTGAGTGTGTCTGTTTTTGTGCAGTATCCTGAAGGACCTGTTGCGTGTGCAGCAGAGTATTGGCTACTGTCCCCAGTTTGACGCTCTGTTTGACGACCTGACCGCCAGGGAACATCTAGAGCTTTACACTCGTCTTCGTGGTATTCCTTGGAAAGACCAGGACAGGGTGAGTCACACGCATTCACCAAGTACGTTTCCATCTGTCTGTTCTTAGTCACATTTGACAATTGGCCATTAAAAAAAAAAAAAATCTCAATGGCATGCTGGAAATTTAAAAAAATAATACAAATATGAGTTAAAGCGTGGCAGAGGTGCCTAATGGCCTTTTTCTGTGTTGTATATATTGTTTGTATATTTTACATTTGTATAGTGGAACTTAATAATTGTTATAGGAGACACGGCACTATCACAGGCTGACGTTTGCATGTTCTCCACCAGGTGGTGCAGTGGGCCTTAGAAAAGCTGGAGCTGTCCAAGTACGCTGACAAACCTGCAGGCACCTACAGCGGAGGAAACAAACGGAAGCTCTCCACTGCCATCGCTCTGATCGGATACCCCTCACTCATATTCCTGGTCAGTGTCAGTGGATGTCTACGAACGGTGTCCTTCAGTTTATGTAGCATATGGACTTCACCTGAAGTTTTGTTGGACTTCTATAGGTTCTGTCAATGTTCCAACCACCTCTGTGTATTAAATATAGTGTTGTCATATCTCTACATGCCACAGTGTAATTAAAAAACAACAACACAAGGATCCGTGCTTGGTACATCTGAGGGGACAGCACTCTCCTCAATGACGGTAAATTCTGCATGTGACTTGTTTTTATTGAGCTGATTAATGTCTTGTGTGTTTTCCCAGGATGAGCCCACCACCGGAATGGATCCAAAGGCCCGGAGATTCCTCTGGAATCTGATCCTCGACATCATTAAGACTGGACGTTCAGTGGTGCTCACGTCACACAGGTCAGACCTCAGTCGGCATCACTTTATAATGACAGAGCAGGTCATCACTGTCTGAGGATTTACATGGAAATTTATGACAGACGTCTGTTTGAGCCTTTATTAATATATGTTCTGCTGATGAAATACTGTGTTTCAGCTGAGGTTATTAGTCATTGTTTGCCAACCTTCTTACCTTAGTACATCCAAATTATCCATGATGTACAGTACACTATCAGTAGACCACACTGAAAGGCCCTCATACCCTTTTACACATGCCTTAGACCTCCAGTCAAGCACCAAGGGGAAAATATCTCAGCTATAAACCTATAAACCTGTGTCTTACTGTCATTTAACTGCAGTTTATTTATGAAGTTTCACATATAGAATGACAATAGAAGTAGACCCAAGATAGAACCATGGGGTACACCAGAGGATACAATATATTACCAAATTAAATTCATGGATGGCATTGGCTCCAAAATGAAGCCAAGCATCTAAAAGTGTAATACCGCTGATGACCACCAGCATCTGGTGGTCAATTATTTCATTGTATGATTTGGCTGAAGTCTAAGTCAACTTTTTTTCATTCCAGTCTCATTTGTTTTACTTGGACCCTTTAATAAATGACCTGGTAATTTTTCTTCTGCGTTAGTTATTCATTTATTTATCAGGGACAATACAGTGAATCATAGTGGATGTATAGAACATCTAATGTTGTGCACAAAGAATATATAGCATTTAGCTAGTTTGCAACTCCAGAGAAATACATTTACAGTATAAACAGCAATAAAATCAAAACAGTACAAACAATATAAAAGCCAGTCTGTTCTCAGGTCTAATAGAAGCTTTTAGAGTTCGTTGGATGTGACAGATTATTATGTCATGGTCTTTGTTTTTGATACTCAGCAGACACTTGTTACTGCGCCGCATCGTGTTTAGCTTTACATTAAAGTCCAGGTGTCCGTACCGAGCCGCTACGTTAAAAGACACAGTGTTTTCTACCAGTTTCTTGTATACCATCTTTCATGCTCGTCATATGTTTGTATTTTTGTACAGTATGGAGGAGTGTGAGGCTCTGTGCACCCGACTGGGCATCATGGTGAACGGCAGGTTCAAATGCCTCGGCAGCATCCAGCACCTCAAGAACAGGTCAGTAGGCAGATGTCAGCCTTCAACTTTTTAGCATTTTGCTCTGGATATTTTGATAATCCAGAAATTGTTTCTTGATGACTGGATTTTTATATTTACAGTATAACATCGAACAATTAGAGTTTTAATGCTAACTACAATAATGTTTCAGAAAGAAAATTCACATTATTACAAGAATGGAGCTGTACTTTTATCTGTATGACATTTAGAATTCATTTTTAATCAAATATTGTATTTTGGTTACATAAGAATTATCATATTTATTAAATATAAAGAGCAGCTGCTGGTCTCAGACTGCTGCGTTTAGGTAAGCTGGGAATTTTGACAACTCTCATAGTATGAGATTATTTTAGACAAATATTGTGAAAAAATGAAGTGGAAAATTACTTTATTATCAAAATGCTCGGATTTTATTCTCAGTTTCAGTTTACTTTATCTATACTTGTATATAGATTTGTTTTGCAGTTAGATGATGATGACAGCCTTTTGATAGTTCAACCTTTAACATGAAACCAAAACTTGCTGACTATAGATATGATACAATAACAGTTCTCCAAGTTCCATAAATCAGGACATAAAAGATAAGAGAGAAATAAAAGAACGACTGTGATAAAAGATAAAAAATATATAACTTGGAACTCATACAGTTGTATTTTTATTTCATTTTATAACATGAACAAACAAGGAGACAAAAGACACTGGTACAGTTCATTATACACAAATTCTCCTCTAGTGTTTTTCTCTTTGGTCTTTCTTTAACAGGTTTATGTTTTCTTTTACATGTAGTGTATATATTTGATGATCCTTACAGTCCATTATGGGGTTTATACATTTTTACATTTTATTTTTTTATACATTTATATGACTCCATGACTTTACTGTTGAAATGTCAGACTGGTTTTATCTGGTTCCAGATTTGGGGACGGCTACATGATCACAGTGAGGACCAAGAGCAGCTCCAATGTGAAGGAGGTGGTCCGCTTCTTCAACAGGAACTTCCCCGAAGCTGTGCTGAAGGTAGGTCAAAGCTGCTGCTCTTTACAAGTTTCCATCCCAAACGTGCAACGTCAGACTCTTTTAGAAACCACTGTCTATGAAAATGCATTAAACTGATCAGCCCTGGGGCGGCACGGTGGTGCAGTGGGTAGCACTCATGCCTCACAGCAAGAAGGCCCTGGGTTCAATCCCAACACCAGTTGGTGTGGCCCCTCTGTGTGGAGTTTGCATGTTCTCCCCATGTCTGCATGGGCTCTCTCCAGGTACTCCAGCTTCCTCCCACCATCCAAAAACATGCACTGATAGGTTAATTGGTTA
>JAPQRQ010036509.1:0-11709 GCA_037367365.1 Apogon talboti | reverse complement strand
CTGTCAGAAAACGAAAATTCAGTTCCTCCTCTCTGTTTTCGCTTCCCTCCCTTTCTGTCGCATTGGGGAAACCACAGTTTGAGTCAGTGTGTGTTCTGACAGCCTACAGCTCATATGATGTATTGGACCTTGCATGGCGTAGGCTCATCCATACTCCGGCCCACTGAGTTGGGACTGCTTTACGGATGCAGATGACAGAGTTCAGACATGAAGTCAATCTTTCAAGATGAGGTAACTCTTTTAAGTCGGGCAGTTTATCTCTGTCCATAAAAGGAAGGTAATGGAACACAATGTTGTGTCTAAATATAACTTCACTCAAAGGACTAAGAGATAGCTTGTGGCAGTGCAGATGTTCCAATTTTTTTTTGTTTTATTTGGGACTATTTTTTGCTCCATCCATTGTTATGAAACATTATAAGCATCCTAACAATTACAGAAATGCTCTCGGTGGCCTCTTCTATCAGTCAACACTAGAGACAGACTGATTAATAACAGCTCTATAAACCTAATAGCAGCAGAACTTGGTTGTTGTACTAACTGATGGCTAATATATTAATGGTCTTCCACCATTATTCTAAATTTGACAGGTGTCACTTAACAGCATATTCTGCCAGGATACTACCAATTAGGTCTTTTTCTCAATGGAGCATTTTCTTATTCTGACAAGTGGTATATGTCGACATTACGGTTTTAAGAGGACTCTCTGGACATTTACACTACTGTGTAAAAGTCTTAGCTCTCCTTTAGCTCTGTTGTTTCTGCAGGGTTGAAGTGAGCATACATATTTATTTCTCATTCTCTTTCCTTCAGATAAAGCAAGGAAATACAGCCCTAAAAGACACAAAAAAAAAAAACGGAACTGAATTGTTTCTAAAGGTTGAAGTCTCTATTTAATGTGACCCCTGACCCCATGACAACACACAACACAAATTATTAAAAACATCTGACGTGTTGAATGAAACCTGGTATAAAAAAATCTGAAAATTATGCACTAAATCTCTTATTGTCTGAATAAAAAGGTTAAAGACATATTAAGTGTAAAGGGAGGTCATACTAAATACTACCTCTTTGGTTTATAGAAGCTGTTTTTTCCTGAAAATGTTGTTTTTACTGCTGTACATACTTCCAGTATAACTATATTGTATCTTAATATACAGACTGAGAAATGCATATGTGTGGTCATTAGAACTTTACTAAACCAACAAACCTAATATTTGCAGTGGACTTTTGCACAGTACTGTATACAGCACAATCACAAGATGAATCTAATTTTGTGTATTTACCTGCTGGTTGCAACACATGAGCCTTGTTTGAGGTCATCTGAGATAAAGACAAAGAAAACGTAACTTTTCTGGTCAGAAGGACACACTTACTGCTAAACATTATGACTGAGTAGAGCAACAAGTGTAAGGATATGAGCAAATATCAAAAAGCTGACCTTTCTTCAGAGGGTGTCTGGAGGAACAGAAGAGGGAGGCTGAGTTCACACAGTGGAATATCTATTATCAGTGGAAAACTATGAGAAAGAAAAAAACACTATAGTAAACCCATAAAGACCCAGTCTTACTTTTAATACAGTAAATTTTTCCTTCTATTTAATCTTTCTTAAGCGATTTATCACCATTTAGTATAATATGATCCTCTGTGTTTTACATTTTTCAGTATAAATCATGTGTTTTCCAATATTTCATTTGCTGGTCATGTAAAAATTCATTAAAGCGCAGAGTAAATTCAAAGGTTATTAGATCAGAAACAGAAAAAAATGCAAGAAAAAGTCACTTTTTCAGCAAAGAGCCACTGTCATTGATCCGACTCTGAGTTTTACTGGAATCAATGTTATAGAAGATGTGTTTCCACGTTCACTGCGGAGCCTCTGAACGTCCAAATGGGCCACATCTGATGACCATGAAAAGATGACAAACTGTATTTACGTCAGTTATTTACATGCATTGATAGGATTAGTGGATCAACAGGTATTAACCAGTTTATATCAGTAGACGGTTTTGTGTCACCAGTGGATGTTTGGGTCTTTATGGGTTAATGAGGTATGCACAGCTGCATGTAAACAGGATCATTAAAGGAATATTCAATTCAGGTGATTGAACCTGAAAATTAACGTACATGTAGTCATTTCACAGCCTAAATGCAACAGTTACGTTGTCTTTTAATGTTATCATTTGATTTTTGGCTCAAACTGAAAGACAATACCATGCTGATGTCAAACAGGGCCAACAAAGAATTAATATAATTATTTTAATGTCCGTGATACCATTGTGTGTAACTTTAATCCCTTTTATCTTTTATTCTTTTTACCCTTTCCTTTATCTGCTGGTTCAGTGGGTTGTCTGTGAAGGAGGAGAACAGTTTAATCACCATCGTCAAAGAGCGTTCTAAGATTATTGGCTTCCGGCAGAGGAATCTGGGTACAATCTGGGAGAAACAAGCGGCTGAGAAAGCAAAAATGATTATCAGTCAACCAGATCACATTCTGTTGACCAAGTTTTTACTGCTGCCTTTGAGTCGATATTATGATTTGCCCAAAAGCAAAACAATTCGCTACGCTTTTCTTCCTTCTGCTATTAAGCTCATAAACACAGATCTCACCCATTTTAGATTAAATTCGCTATTATTAGAGGATTTATTTTGTGGATTTTTGCTCTGGGTTTTTATTGATCAATTTTTTAGCAATTTGATGATTTTTATGGGCCCATATGTCTCTTTATGTTTCTTTTCCTTTACTTATCGCTGTTGTATGTGAGAAAGCTACAAATGAATTGCCCATTTGGGATAATGAAAGTTGTCTAAAATGAACTGAACTGAACTAGAATTGTTTTGTTTTTTATTTATTTATTTATTTTCCATTAGTTTGGAATTTAGCTCCAGACTTGCTGATTAACTACTTTGATTTGTTTGATGTTCATTTTCGACAATTAATCCTCCATGTATTATTTTGACGTGTGAATCTATCAGCTTTTACTGCTTCAAACAATTACTGTATATCAGCCTTTGCTAATATGCCACTGTTCAAACTCTGAGTGAAGATGATGCTGCTGTTGCTTCCTGATCACAGCAGTGGTTGTGGAAAGCAACAACTGGATCGCACAAGTTAGAGGAGCACTTCATAACATCACCTTCTCCACATGTGTGTTTTTTCCAGTGAGAGTTGAAGCTGTGACTCGTCTCTGTGTCCTAATGAGTGAGTGTTGAGTTATGAGGCTGTCAGGCTCCCCCACACTGTAAACGAAACAAAGGAGAGGATCTCTGCCACACCGACAGCAGACAAGAGAAACAGACGGAGAGCGATGGAGGAGTGGGTTGTGGGAGGGTTCGTGAGCGTGTCAAGGATGTGGCTGATTAACAGGATGGAGTGTGATGCAGAGCTTGTCATATGTCAGACTGTAGACATGAATGAAAAGAAGCACAAAGGAGGGACTCCATTTTTGACCACATTATCTCGGTCCAAGTACAGTTGAGGAATCGTCGTTTTTTGTTGAAAATGTAAGATCACAGATAGCAGAGAGAGCTGTGCACACTTTAAGCTTTGCAGCATAAACCTGCTTTTTGGAGTGACTCCCTTTGGCCTTGGCAACCTTTCACCATATCGCCCTAAGCAGATCAGGACTGGGCGTTACCATCTGTGGCCCTCGTTTAGAGACGTCTGGCTACACACATACGTTGATGTGGGCTGGCAAACATTACCCTGCTTGGTCAAGAGGTGTGCTAATGAATAATAGATCTGATGCTGGGATGACGCCAGCTTTGTCTCTGTGTCAATCCTCTGAGCTAATTGCTGGCTGGATGTTGTCATGCAGACTTGTGATGTAGTCTGATGAGACAGAAAACCTACATGCACTGACTTTGTAAAGTAGTGAAAGTACGTTTTTGGACACCCTTAAAATTTCACACAATGTCAAATATTATTATGAAATATTTGTGGAAAAATCTTTTTTGTGTTTCAGAAGATGTGTCTGCATCACACAGACACAAACAAAAGCTTTTTTTTGGTTTTTTGTTTATTGTTAACAAGAAAAAATAACAAAACTAAATTCTTGACAGTTTCAACATGTCATGCCATGGATGTTTTTGAAGGAGCTTTTTCTTGTTGAAACATCCAGTTTTGACCTCAGTGGAATGGTGCACATGCAAAAGGGAGGATGTGGGTTTGGAGAATGGAACAATACTTGGCAGAGTCCAATGACTTAGGAGTGATTCTCAATGCAATATATCATAAATGCATGGGCTGTGCAAAAACGTTTTGTCCACCTCTATACCTAAATAAGTTTTTCCAAAAAAAAAAAAAATACAAGGCTAGAGACACCGATTAATTTGCTGTGATTAATATATTAATAATGCAGACTATCATGGGGGAAATAGAAACTTGCAGGTTTTTTACTGTTCCATGTTTATTTGGCCGTCTTCTTCGCACCATGACTAACTTTATTCAGACTTAGATAAAAAGATTATTCAAGCTGAGAAGGGAGTGTTTTGCTCTCAGACTGATTGCAGCCTCTTGGAGCCTCATCTACATTTCTAATCACACACAAGGAATATTCAGTATTCAGATGTGATTTGCCTGTATAACTGCCTTACATGGTCACCAGCAGAAGCCTGTAGTGATTCAAACAGTACATATGAAATAGAGATTCACTGATTTTTAAGGAGAATAATAAGACAATAATAACTCCCACCTAGATTCTTCACACTTAGTTTGATGGTCCATGTTTATACCTCATGTATTTATTTTATCAATATTATTTAAATTGTATAAATGGTTAAAGCTGCAGTGCTTGATAGATTTTCTCATCATTAGGCAAAAATCTATAAATACCTTTCAGCATAGTGTTAATGAAGTGATATGAGATGATGTAAGACTAATGCATCTACTGCTTCCCTGTTTTTTCAAGCTGTAGAAAATTTACCTCATAACACACCTGATTTTCTAATCACAGTCATGTTCAGATGGGGGGGGTTGGGGTTCGGGCTAAATGTATGATGGGCAGCTGTAATTTACTATCACTGATCAGATACGACCTGCATATGACTCTACAGTGCCTTCACTTTTCCGTAACAGCATGAAACAACATCAGCTCATCTATCTTCAGGTGCGGGTCTACAGGGGGGAGGGTGACAGTTACCACACTGATAGACACAAACTGCCACAATGTCCACAAGCTCCTCAAAGCATTGACAGAATGAATAAATCAACCAAAAGTGTGCTATTCTTCTACTCCACTACATCTTGATAATAACTGAATTATTTACATAAATTTTACTCCTAGTTTGATTGGTCACTATTTATTTGATTGATTTTAATACTTTTACTTTTGAAGAGCTTCACTGTTTTGTTTATTTGAACACTGGTCTTGTTCCTGTTGTGCATTAACTACACTTGGGTAGTGTGTTACAGTTAGTGGTAGTATATACAGGCCATTGCACAGCAATAAATTAAAAGTATTGTATGGATCTTTTGTTGAATCCATTTTCATGCTGTATGTATGGGTTTTCCACGTATCTCCCTCCCACACCACCCCATGTAAAATATCCTAGATCCGACCCTGTTTGATGTATAATTTTCGATTTGAACCGAGAGGACAGACCTGTAGGAGGAAGGTGTAAATTCTGGTATTTTCCATTATCCACTGTTTTCCATTCATGACTTCAGCTCCTGCAGCTTTAATTTCAGACAAACATAACATAATTTCAGTGCCAAAGTTTTTGAGGAGAGCAGAGATGATAGGAATGAGAGGTTATTATATGTCTTTTTCCTGCGATAAACTATGGTTACTGTGTTGGTGTTCAAAAATGTACTTATGGCTGACCTCTAGTATGAAGAGTATGAGATTCCAGTGATATTTCCACACACTCAATCATTGTTTGCTGGTTGTCCGCTGTCCATAAGAATTGACAGTCATTTATGCAGAATAATTCCTTTTCAGACTAAAATTTACACTTAAAAGAGCTCTTCAAGTCAAGCTCAAGAAATTATGCATCCAATTATTTCTACTCTCAAGTCAGAGATAAAATGTGGAATAATACAGCAGATGTATTCTTTTACACATACTCTCTCTGTCACAACAACGGGGTGCTCTTTCAAAGTTTTTGCCTGTTGAATTACAGTATAAGAGAACATTGTTAATGATTTATTGTGCCATACTCCCAATCTATGTCTGGGCTTCCCTTCCACTTGAAAGAAATAGTTGTTCTACTTTTCATTAATGGAATAACACATTATTCCAGCAGGGAAATGTACAGATGTAATACGATTACCATTATTGAGGTGGTATTAGGTCTAGCTAATGAGATCCCAGTGTGTGCGTCCAGTGGTGGCTAGCAGCTTTTAGAAATGCACCAAATGACTGTGCTGTTTCACAAACAGGAAGAATAAGTTATCTGCTCAAGACAAACCAGCTTAGAAAGAAAAAATAATGTCAGAAAGAATCAGCGCCGTCGGGTGTGTCTATTCAGAAGGATGGGTGGACAGAGGCGAGAAAAGGTAAACGACTCACTAGCAGAATTATCAGAGTTGTCTTTATTGCTTTAAAGCTTTGCATTCAGAAGAATGATCTGTCAGAGAATGGCTGGTGGACTTGTGAGACAAGGTTGTTACCACAACATCAAGTCAGGTGTTTGGTCAGTGCAAGAGGTCTTTTATTTTGAGCTTGGCTGAAAAGATCAGATTGAAGGTCAAAGCAATTTGCCACTTGAAACAATTTTAAGTCAACACTGATTTTTCTTTTCTGTTTAGATAGTTCTGTTTCATCAAGCCAGTGTGTTATCAAAAGAAAACGATTTAGATTCAGTCTTTGACAAAAAGCCAGTCTTTCTGTAAAATGAAATTGAGTTTTTATTTACATCTTTTAAATTTAGATTGTTTCCTGTTGATTCATTTGGTGGTACACAAACATAGGCTGCTTCATAAATCTAAACCTCATAAAAATGGAAAGCAACTGCCTTCCTTAGCTTGAAATAGAAATATAACTGTAGTCTCAGATGTATTTGTATGTCAGATATCAAATTAACGAGCTACATGTACGTATTCAAAGGTTATCCAAATATCTTAGAGGCTTGGCTGAACTGATTATCTCTGTTTTATTTTAAGATGACTTGTATTCCACCGGAAGCTGCATCTTCCTCTGGAGCAGCTTCAGTCTCATTTGTCGTCACTGAACTCAGCTCTGTTTTCTCTCTCTCCTAAAATGAATTTCAGTCTCGCCCCTTTGGTTTCATGTTTCTGAGCAGTGGGAGCGTGTTTTAGAGTCATTTCCCACCCAACTACTCTGAATTACTGCAGTGCAGGAGGAGCTTAAGTGCTGTCATTTTCAAACGTGACTCTATTTCCTATGAAAGCCGCTCTGTGGGGGTTCAACTATGAGACGTTTATTTTGGTGAGTCACATCCTAATGATGCCTGAAAGCCTGTTAGTCTTGTCAGCCCCTTGGCAGACTCAGGAGACAGTGGACGGACAGTGGAACATCTGCAACATGAAATGCAGAATGTAATAAAAGGCTTTCAGCTCTATCAGTAGTGCAGCTTAAAGGGACATTAAGTCATCTAACCTCAACACTGATGTATCGCTGGCTAAGACATGGTTGAGCTTTCCCCGCCACTCCTTAATCTCAGAAAATGAACAGAGATATGTGTGGGTTTTGAAAGTCTGAAGTATCAACAGTCTGTGAGGAGAAAACCAATGGAGCCGCTCAGGTGACAGCTGAAAAGAGAGAGAAGTTGTGTGGTTACAATATAGAGTAAGATAGTAAAGCTTTACAACTACTTTTGCATTCAAAAACAGCATCATTCAGCTGTGGCCACAGACGTAATAAGCCATGGGATATGGGAATTACATTAAATTGCAGTTAGGGCTTGACAGTATATCAGAATAATTAAATTAATCAAGGTTTTACATCTTGGAAATTGTGAAAAATGCTTAATTCGCAAAATCAAAAATTATTCCTTGGAGACTTTCCTTGCTCAGCAGAAATTCTAAATGCAACCTGTTTGCTCCCTGTACTATGTTAATTGTGAATGTGTTTCTCCAGTCAGGTACCACATACAGTTTTAATATAGAAAGTGTATTTAATCATAATTTGTCTTTGGCTCATGTAGCCATAAATTAATCAGTTAAAATCTTAAATCGTCCATAACATTAAAAAGATTAAATTCTATATACCAAAGTGGTCGTATTTAATGTGACCTCAGTTGCACTTAACGTGTTTAACTCAGACTCAGCTTTACTGTCATTCGATCAATGGTAGTTACCCAGGTTTCGGTTTTGTAGCATAGAAGATAAAAGGTTAAAATATAAAATAAATAAATATATAAATGGTAAATAGGTTAGAATAAAAACTACAATAAAATGTGCAAACAAAATAAAAAATAATAAAATAACTTCTTATTTAATATGTACAAAATTTCACAGTATGAATCAACTGTACAGTACAGTTAAAGTGATGACCCTTTAACCCTTTTGTTCAGTCAATATGAGATTTATTGCATTAATTTTCATTTTATACCAGATTTCATTCAATACATGCCATATGTTTCTGTTTGTGTTGTCATGCAGTCAGGGGTCACACTAAATATTGAATTTAAAGCAGCGTATGACTTTCATCACAATTTTTTTTTCTAATTTGTCAAATCTGAGTGATAGCCTAATTATCACTAATCCATTAGTCTTTCTGTGCTGATGCACCTGAATCACTTCCCTCACGGTGAACAACTTCGAATATGACTCCATCATAAACACAGTCCGCTTGTTTACATAACAAACTGAAACTCGGGCCTTTTCGGAAATTTTGTCGCGAAGTGCATTGTGGGAATGGGAATTCCACGCAGCAGCAATTTGGGTGTCTCTTTGTGAGTGCTGAACCCAAATGTGGCCTCTACCTCCATCCACTGACTACACTCATTCTTTAAAACAATCCAGGTGGACTGGATAGTTTTATATTGTAGCGATCTGGCTCATTGTCTTGCAGAATCTGTGAGAAACCACTTTCTCTTGGCCGCCATGTTTGTTTGCTGCTGCGGCTGCGTAGAATTCCCATGCATAAGCAAGGAAAGACTAATGGATTAGTGATAATTAGGTTTTACAAATTTGAAAAATTTGAAAGTCATACATTGCTTTAAACTTTAGAATCCATTTAGTTCAGTATCTAGTTTGCTTAGTCCTAAAAAGAAGAATAAAAAACTAATTTTCAGTATGGAATTTGTGGCACTAGCATTGCAGGAAAACCAGAGATATGAACAGGCGTGTATGGTGTCATGATGAGGCAGCTCTATGGCTCTAGCCCATGGAAAAGTAAACTGGTTCCTAAAAATGTGCAAGTTGAACCAAGTCCAAATGTACACTAAGATCTGCTCAGGACTAGCACTTGATTCACACCAGTGGAAAGATAGCAAGAGAAGATTTAATAATGCATGGGTACAACATCTATCACTGTCTCGCTTTATTACGTAAGTGATCACATTCCCGTGCCTTAGGAAGTCGTGGCTTTTCTTTTTAGGTCGTCTAAAGGAGTATACTATGGCCATGATGGTGAAAACTGGAAAGTAAATTCAAATGTCCACCGTTTGGTTAACTGATATTATGTTAGTTGTGTATTACGTAGGTTTACACCTGTGTATTTTGATTTTCCAGTGAGGCTTTTCATTTTGTTGTGTTTTTTCTATTATTATTATTATATGTATTTATAAAATTTAGTCAACACACGGAGATTCACTTTTCTTGTTCCTGATCATTCTTGTTCTTCATTAAAAAACAGTTGCTACCCACCACTCATACTATACTGAACTGGAACATTCAAGAGCAGACACCTTTCCAAGCAAATCATCTGTTACTTTTTGGAGGAACATCTGGTTATAGAGCTGTACCTTTAGTAAAGTGATTACATTAGAAATAACAATCAGAAAATTCAAGAGTTTTCATTTACCGGAGAATTATTCTACAGATAAACTCCATTTCGACTAAACTGTACCTTCAGTGTGGTATGATAAGGCTGCATTGTGATGCAATCTGTTCAGAATTGGTCTGTATTTAATTTAATTCAACTTGAAGGAACAGGTCCTTATCATTTACCATCTTCTACTAATATAATTATGGAGAACAGGTCAGTTAAATTTTCTTAAAATCAGCCACAGTTTTATCTCTTACTGTCATGAATATATATCAGATTAGACCAAACACATAAAATGTTCTTTTGAAGGCTGTTTAAATGTTGTACAATAGAACTTCATTAAACTCACTCAGCTCATACAGACTCAGAAATTCATTGTGAAGGTCAGTTTCTTTAATACAAAAGCCTCATAAATCCACATACAACATTCGTCCCTGTTTTACTTGACTCTGTTGACTTCCTTTTCATTCACACATCATATGTTACTACAGTATGTTTGCATCTGCTGTCTTCCCAGAGCACGTGTCCATGCGTCTTTGTGTTCATGCATTCATACATGAATGTGATGTAGAACTTTCCCTTCGGCCATTGTTTGCCTTTTGTTGTCCAGAGCTGTCAGTGTTCATGTGATCCCGTCCGCTTCTTTAGAGCAACACACTGGACAAACACTCACTGGCTGTCAACATCTCTCTTTTTCCTAAGCTTTGGTCTCATGCATGATTAACTTGCTCATTAGTATGAACTGCAAACACTTACTGTTTGCTAGACTGCTGTTGCCTGTGTCAATCATTTGTTCAAGTTCATATCTGTTTTTCTGTCTTTGTAAGTCTGTAAATGACAGTAGCGACTGTACAAACAACTACAATTGCCACACTGAGCCCCTTAGTATCCAATGGAGTTGTATTGCTGTCAGTTACTGCATTTCCACATATGAGTTGCCCTTCAAAGAGAAATTAGGGTAATTGTTGGAGCTCTGACATCTAACACTACTGTCACCCTGAAAGTCTGAAGAGTGGTGTTGTTATGTCAGATGAATCAGTTTCCTAAAAGATGACAGTGTGACTGACTTGCGCATAACGGGTGGGATGAAATTATGAGATAGATAATTAAATACATAGTCCTTAGAGAAGGAGAAAGGAAATTGTGCAAGATGTGCTGTTGGTGCCATCTTTTTGTGCGTCCTGACACTTTGATCTTTTGTTTTCGATGCATTTTGTGAGATGTCCTCTGTCAGCGTGAACCACCATCTGTTGTCCACGAACAGAGAAATGGCGTAGGCCTGGCCGAAGGCTGTAGGTTTCAGATGACCGTGCTTTTGTGTCCAAACATGAGAGGCTGTGGCCATTATGTAGCACAAAGCCTGCGGATGCAGAGCAGGTAATGTGATTAACCTTGCTGATGCTTCAAAGTAGTAACAACACGTAGCATGTCCGGGTGGGCGGACACACTGCGTACATGGGTGACCATTTTGCATTTGTTCATGAAAAATTAATTTCCAGTGTAATGTTAAGTGGTTTCTAACTTAGCTACACACTAACCGCAGGGTTGTGTAATTTATTGTTTATCGACCACCTGTGTTATTGTACCATGATGATATATCATGCTTGTGTTTAATATTAATCTCAGATTGATTTCAAACTACTTCACTGTCTTTTTCATGGATGCCATGTGTAGCCGAAAAGAAACCACCCAAAAACAAGCAATACTATATAAAGTCAACCAAAATAGCCTTAAACGCACATTATTTGTAAATTGTTTTATTTCCATGGAGATGTTAAAAGCCTGTTTTCAGCCTCATTTTACTATGTGTACTTTCTAT
>JAPQRQ010036508.1:0-11717 GCA_037367365.1 Apogon talboti | reverse complement strand
AGAAGGTAAAAGAGCTGAAAACTACACTTCAAAAACAACAGTCCATGTTCACTAAATCCACCAAGAAGCCAGCGCTTAAACAGAGGCATCATTAAAGTGGTTCACATCCTTGACAAGCACAAACATCCCTTCACTGAAGGAGGTGGAGTTAAAGAGGTTATTGTCTGCTACTGCTGATGGCCAGCCTGGTGTGTGCTATCTGCACATGCGCTTAGACAGCTGGAGTCGGACCTGAACAGGTGCCTCTGGCTTTCACTGATGTTATGACTCTGTGGAAGTGATTGGGTGATGCTGGATTTATGTGCACAATGTTGATCTGTTTATAATTAATATGTTTTGACAACATATGTGAATTTAGAAAAGGTCAAATCCTTCAGAAATACAGCATGCAAAGGCTTGTGTTAGTTTTTTTCCCACTTTTGACTTTCTTAATAAAAATCCAGTTTCATATCAGCACTTTTTAACTATTACAAATGTTAAAACAAAAAAATATATAAATAAAATGGTGAATAAAGAATACAATGTTACAAACATATTATACAAAATATGCGTATATGAACCCTGTTATAGATGAATGTTGTCAATCATTAATAATAATCTATAAACTGTGCATACTTCGCTATTTCAGAAGTGCGTATCAAACTGATAGCCCTTGGTATTACTCAGTACCCTTGAAGTAGGCCCCCAGTTTCAAAAATGGTGGTGACCCCTGGTTTACATTATAGCTCTGTTCGTTTAGCTTTGTTTTTAGACTGAAAACAGCCATGGTAAAACCATAAATCACCTCTGTTTTCTGTTCGGTTTGTGTTGTCAATAGCTGAACTAAAGATCTGTTTAGCAAACAAGTTCAGAACTGTCACAGTTTAGTCTGAACCATGGACCAACAAACAGCAACTTAGCAAAGACAAGAACATCCCATAATAACTTTATACTTTCATAAGCGTCAGAAATAAACTCATCCGTGTAGTAACAAACATTTTTAATGTTTGGCCTCATGCAGCACAGCCTGTGTCCACAACGCGGACAGAGATGCATCAGACTTTTGCGCCTCGACCCAGCGGTCTTTACAAACGGGAGGTAACAGCCTAGGCAGCGCACTCGGGAGAGCCGCTGCCCTCTCCACAGTAGAACCCTCAGCACGCTCACCGAGCATCGTGCTCTGCGTGCGTGTCACAGCACAGATTGGATATGCATCGGCAGAACCCCCACCAGCCAGTTCCGTTGTCAGGGGACCCAACACAAATTTATTAATGAATTCAATAAATAAAGTGCAACTAGTGTTTCTTAACATAATTTTTTTTTGCCCAGGCCCCATGACCCACTGAAAAGGGGTTTGCAATAAAAATGAGGGTCGCAACCCACCAGCTGAGAATCACTGATATAGTACATACAGTAACAGCAATAGAACAATGAGTGAGTGTGTCCTATGGTCCTTTGGTTGTAGAATGTAGAATGAATCAAAGGCTCAGATGAAATTCCATTGTAAATGAATGTGGGTCATTTTGACCTACCTATGGAAGGTTGGGGTAGTAATACAAAAACTACAATTTCATACAATCTATTAAAGGCAAGTTAAAAACTTAAATGGCATGATGTCAATAACAAGTTTTTTGAGGAATACCTAGAATATGAAATAATAACTTTTCATTACAAAGATATTCCAACAAAACAACCTCATCGGGTCGTTTTTGACCCACTTATGCATCTAAGGGTTAATGAAGGACTGCAGATCCATGTCCAAACTGCAGACACAAACTTACCTCTGTCTGTACTGAGGCAGGGCTTTGGTGTCCACTGCAAACATCTTGGACACAAAAACGATGACTGGAGCGTTTTCTTGACTCGAACACTGGAGAAACACTGGAAAACAGAGTCAGACATGTGAAAACATGGCACAGGTTGAGACGACCGCCAAAGGAAAATAAAAAAAATAGGTCACATCCTCACACTTCAATGTCGCCAAAAGGTTTGTCATGAGTGTTTTCTTTACTAAAGCAAATATAATCGTCTGTTGATTTTAAAGTTTATTTGCACTTATGCAGCCTGAAAAGCTGTCGGCTTAAAAATAACTTTTTTTTTTTTTTGGTTGGCAGTGCAAAAACAGATGAAATGAGGTAAGAGAAACAGATGGAGAGACTGTATGGTTTAAGCATTTAACTACCATGAAGCTCCCTCTAACCATTTATTCAGCCCTCCAGATGTTTGGTCTGTTCATTTTTTAATTACTTTTTAATAACACAATATTTCATTTTCTGTTCTTGATGTAAAGATGCTACAAACTGTCCTCTGCTGCAGTTTTCATACCTGTGTGGTTCCATCTGTCATAGTTGTATTAACAGACAATAGTATTTAACCCTTGCCAGGTGCACCCTAGGTAACTTGTATGGTTAATATGGGATGTAATATGGCCTAGATCTCCGGTGCATCCACAGGTCTGAGTCATGTGTGATACCAGGTCTCCAGCAGATCCAGATCAAACCCTTCCATCTTCTGAAACTGTGAGTTCAGTGATGTGTGAGTCAGACGGATCAGAGCAGTTGGTGGGTGAGATTAGATCGTCTTCTAATTAGATGATTAGGGAATAGACTGAGGAGGGGAGGGCGGCGCTGATACAACTCACTCCATTTCTACAGCGTGTGAGGTTCTGCCTCCACCGTTGAAAATCTGACCACGGTTTCTCACAAAGATGATGGAGATAGTCATGTTCCACGATGTGTCACAGCCTGTGAGAGCTGTTTTGTCTTAATCACTTCACAAAACGGCTCCTAGTGATTCTGCAGGAGCTCTATTATTACGTTACACAGTCTCTGAAGGAACACAATAAAGGCTTCCCCGTCTGTGATCACATACTGCAGCTCTGCCAGCCATTATTATTTATTCTAAGAGAGACTCAAGGCATCTGATGGAGAAACACTGTCATATCCTGGTCCTAAACAGGACTTTTTTAATTTGTTGTTTGATTTTTTTTTTTAATGTCTATTTCCACCAGATAGCCGGTAATCCAGTCACCATTTTATATTAAATCATTGGGCCTGTCTACATAACCATAAAAATCCTGTTAGTAATCAGATAAATACAATAATCAGATTTGACACGTTCACATGCAGTTAAGAAATGCAATAATTGATAAACCCTTGTTTAGACATTTCAGTTCATTATCGGATTTCTATTGGAGTATGTAAGTACATAGTGATGGTAGACTCAAACTTCATGTTATCGTCTTCCTCTTGAATAGAATAGGATAGAATAGAATAGAATAGAATAGAATAGAATAGAATAGAATAGAATAGACTTTATTGTCATTACACTGGTTGTGCAATGAAATTGCAAGTGATCTCTACTAGCGAGAGTGCACTTACATCTAAATAACAACACAATAAAATACAGACATATATTTAAAGAATCTAAAATAGTGTGCAATCAAAATATGTGCAAATTAGAGATATACTGTATGAAAGGGTAAAATGTATAAACAATATATAAAAGTAGCATAAAAATGTGCCAATATAACATTGTAAACAATGTACACATACATGTACCAGACAGGGAGGCAGGGTGGGAGGGGTCTTCAGTGATGGCGAGGAGACGTTTGACTATATAACTTCCTTTTTCTACTATTTTAATTGTGTTTACAATTTGTGTTTTATACGTGTCAAACATCAGCAGAAAAACAACAGGAAGTTTGATCCTACCATCACTACATATGTACCTACATCGATAGAAATCTAATAATGGACTGGAGCGTCTAAACCAGGGTTTATTGATTATCGCATTTCTTAAGTTCGTGTAAATGCGTCAGATCTGATTATTACAATTATCCAATTACTCCCAGTTATTAGATTTTATGGTCATGTAAACAGGCTCATTCATTTGGGCCTTGTGGTTGTTCAGTTCAGTCATAAGTTTTGGGATGGATGTGAAGGACTCATTAAAGTAAACACATATAAGGTGTTTATGTTGTAATTGTGACTGCGTACCTTTTTTTAACTCCTGCGTCTGTTCGGGTAAAGAGTCAAACCTCCGAGCTCCGACAATCATCAGCTTCTCCACTCTCTCCGCTGCCATGTCTAACGGACTGGGGAGCTTCTCACACACCATGGCTGCAGCGTCTGTTAAGGAAAACCTAGATCTGCGACCTAGTTAACCGACAATGACAGACTAGAAGGACAAAGGATACAGAGGACGGCCTGGGACACCGGTAACCACTGGCTGCAGATGGCACACAGAAGGACTTTAGGGTCTGAGTGACGGGTGTCTCTGGCCATGACCTTTACCCCCAGTGATGTCACCACTTTCTCCACCTTCTCCTTGTCTCTGGTCACAGAAAAAAGACAGGTGTGCATAAGGTTCTTCTGCAGCAGACATCTGATTTTTCAGCAAATAAACATACACAGGCATTCTCAGACCAATGTTTCAGATACATGCCCTTGAATCCCACTTTGAAACTCATTTAAGACTGAATAAAAGACAAAATAATCATGTGAAAATATCAATTAAGTTCATGGGACACTGCAAAATCCTAAATCTCTACTTAAAATGTGTATTCTAATCTTCATTATTTGCTAACTTTTCACTGAATTAGGTCAAAACTTACATTGAACTATAGAGCTTATGCATCATATTCACCTAGAAAAAATTGCATATACTGTTAGGGGTTCCACCAGAAAGTTCTATAGCAAATGGCAGCGATTTATCTGTTTTGTAGAAGGCATGGTAGCTACCAACATATCTATGTAACTCCAATGCCTATGTAGCTATTTATGTATTTCTTCCCTTTACTTATTTATTTATGTGTATGTGAACTTTACATCTTTACACTTTCTTGCAGATTTGGATTTTGTGCTCTATTTACATAGATTTCTTTCAATTAAAAAAGAAAACAACCACTGATAAAAAATGATCAAATAAATTGAAGCTACTTCCTGTCCTGAACTTGTCTTTACCCACTTACTTACATTCCTTTTATGATCTAAAATTACACATATTCCAACCATAATACTGTATGTGTTCCTTAGTATTAGTGTTTGTACTGGATTTAAGATTTCCAACTTAACAAAGCATCATTTGGACGAATCTACACAAACGGATAAAACTGGAAAATAAATAAGATGAATCCTTATTGTCACCTCTTTTGATTCCTGTTCTTAATCCTCTGCCTCTTTCACACTGTCTCTCTGTGTCCTCATATCCTATTAGAGCGGGAAATTCATTGAAAACAGAACAAAACATACTGAAGGACGATCTTTCACCCACCTCCTCGTGACAACGGCATCGTATAAACCCCAAATGTTATCGAGTACAAGGTGCACAAACAGCGGCTTCTTTCCTTTGGCCTAAAACAGAGTCAAAGCAAAAGAGAAAAACACCGGGTTGAATGTATAGAAAAGAAGAAGAGAACAGAGAGACTGAAAACCTGTTTAGTTTAATCCTTACAGACCTAGAGCTATTCTGTGATGACCTCCAAGTGGATCTTTCCCTATCTTTAACTTCTCCAAAGTGAATTATCACCATGTGTTATGTTATCCTCTGCATTTATTGGGCATTTTCCGATATTTACTTTAATGATCATGTAGATCAGGGGTGTTAAACATACAGCCCGGCGGCCAAAACCAGCCCACCAAAGGGTCCAACCCGGCCCGTGGGATGAATTTATGAAATGCAAAAATTACATGGAAGATACTGTCAATGATGTCAAAATCATTTAAGTTCAGGTTTCACATTCAGACCAATATAATCTAAAGTATATCAGACCAGTGAAATATGATCATAATAACATATAAATGATGACAAGTCCAAAAGTTGTCTTTGTTTTAGTGCAAAAAAAAGTAAAACTACATGAAATGCTTACACTATATCAGGGGTGGCAATAGAGCGTGGCGTGTTCTAATAGTGTGTTTTATAATGCTTTTCTCTGAGTTTTGCTGTTTTTATCAGACGGACGGACGGATGTGGATGGATGGATGGACTGTCTGTAAAAGAAGTAGATCATGGATGTTTTTCTCAGTGAAATGAGGGTCTCTGTCTAGAACTAAACAGAAAGTGAAGAGAATTGGCTAGAAATAACTAAAAATAAGAAACTGTAACATGGACATAGCAGAATCTAGACTATGGGTGTCAGACTCATTTCCGGTTTCCGGACTCCGGTTTTGGTCCCTGGGCCGTATGTTTGAGACCCCTATGATCTAGACAAACAAAAATGTTTGAGCACATGTAAATAAGTTGAAAGTTTATTTCTGTAATCTTATAAAGGTTCGTTGTGCACATTTACAGTTGTTTTTCATAATAAACGTGATAAAAAATTCACTATTTTTATTACATGTAATAATGATAATTAATGGCTAGATACTGAAAGTTAACTTCCTCCTGAAAAAAAGTGCAAAAGAATTGGCAAAAAAGACATTTTCTGATACTTATTGTAAAGACGACATAATAAATCTAGACAGTCTGTTGTAATGGTAGTCCTTATATGATTAAATATCATCCTGTGGTAAATAAAGCTCTGATGATCTGAGGTAAATGAAGGTCTGTCATTTTCAGAATTTAGATTAAAAGTCAGGGTGTTGAACAGTAAATCCAAGGGAAAATTGGAGCAGATTTGTTTTTGTTGATGAGTCCCACACATGCAGAGTTCAAGGTTCATCCTGTTTAACTGAATGTGTGCTGTTGGTCTGGATTTCATCCATGACCTCAGATGACAGTGAATGTGACAATGGCCTCTCCATCTCCATCAGTCTGCACCGCGGTTGTCGCTCACCCCTGACAGATACAGCTCAGGTTTAGACAGAAACACGCTAAAACATTCATCGTTCACATTCGAGACAGGAACGAGCCGGAGCTTTTCAAGTCCGCTCTGATGAATGCGACCGCATCTGAACAGGGGGGCGCAGGTCAGTGATTGGTTTGGCTCAGAATCGACCGGCTTTAAAACAATCACCTGTGACAGCCGGCGTGACTGATCATCTGGTGTCGGTTATTACATGTCACGGGTTATTCAATAACAGGCTGCAGAATGGGATGCTGCGTTCAGGGTCACCGGGTTCAAACAGTCAGTCCATTAGCAGTATTAACACCAGCAGCAGCTCTGCGACGGGGTCTCGGTCTGACCGGTTTTTGGTGGGATTTGCTGTGTTTTTGTGTGTTTCATGATGCCAGCGGGTCATTCAGTATGCATTAGCAGAACAGGGAGGCCAGTAACAACATCGACAAACAGGAAAAACTCAGAAAAAGCCACAGGGAAAGTTCTGGAAATACTTCATAATTCATAAAAGGTACTTACATTCACAACAACATAGACATAAATAGATCTGAGCTGCACAAGGGACCAGAACTTGAAGTCAATGGTGAAATATGTTAAAGATGTAATACCACTTACGGCCACTGGGGGGTGGCTCCAATAATCACTGGCTCCCACCGACTTACACTGAACTTCTGTAAAAATACTAAATCAGTGATATTTTCCAGTGTCGTTCTGGCCTCATTTGTTTAACTCATTAAGAACCAAACACCACCAAATGACTCATCATCTATTGATGTAAAATGTTTTATACCTGTTGATCCACTAATCCTATCAATACATGTAAATAATCGGTGTAAAATGCAGTTTGTCATCTTTCCATGGTCATCAGATATCAGGGCAACAACTGGCCAGCCAGTGGTTCCCATCCAGGATGAATTTGAAACGTACAAAAATTACACTGAAGATATTATCACGGGTGTCAAACTCATTTTAGTTCAGGTTCCACATACACATTAATATGATCTCATAATAACATAATAACCTATAAATAATGACATCTACAAATTTTCCTCTTGGTTTAATGTGAAAAAACTAACTATTCTTTAACAATAAAATGTGAATAACCTGAACAAATATTATAAGTTAAGTGCAATTTTAACAATATTCTGTTATTAAATGTTTGTGTAACATTGTGTGTAATGCACATGTATAAATGTTAAGTTGAGGCATAATGTTAAAATTGCACTTATTTTTCTGACAAAATTTCAGTTTCTTCAGGTTATTCATATATATTTTGTGAAAGGATAGTTTGTAAATGGAAATATTTTAATAATCTAATATTTTATATTGCACTAAAACAGAGAGAAAAACTTAGAGTTGTCATTACATATAGGTTATTATGCTATCATTTTACTTGTCCAGTACACATCATATTGGGCTGAATGTGGAACCTGAACTAAAATGAGTTTGACTCCCCTGCTATAGAGCATGTAAAATGATGCACTAAATATTGACTTTTCGTACATTCTTCTATTTCCTGTTAAATCTCTGCTTCCTCTCCACTCCATTAACAAGCAAAAAGAGCTGTCGAGTCGGCAATAGACTGAATAAAGAGAGCAAACAGGAATATACAACAAGAATAAAAACAAAATAGGAAAACAAACCATTATTTTGGGATTCTGTTGCAGAGATTGTCGTCTACAAACACACGAATAAGCTTCCTCGTTTCTGCTTTGTTAGTGTGCGCTTTGCCCAGAGTTTTGTCTCTCAGGCAGAACTGTACTGTAAGCGAGAAAAGCAGAATGTGGAGAAAGCCCTGGAACCAAGTTGGTTTGTTTTGTTATTGCTCTGTCCACGCTGGTGATGCTGTGATGGACTGGAGGTACAAACTCACTGCTTCAAGAACATACTGAACTCAGCAAAACAAGAAAAACTCCACAGAAGATCCAGGCAGAGGATGGGTCTCTGCTGTTAAAAACACCACCACACACTGACAGAGGGTGAAAGGTGATGATGGAGATGGATTATCACTGAATCAGTTGCAAGTATTTAATGATTTATGAGGGAAAATGTACACACTGTCCCTTTCAAAAAGCAAATTACGTCAAAAAATGATCAGTAATGTGTAATTTTCCTTGACTACCACACAAAAAGACAAAAAAAAGTAATTTTGTACCATTCTTAAAGGTAGAACCGGCAGTGGTGGGTATAAAATGTGCTGACACTTGACACGGTATGAAGCAATAAAAACATCCAAGTTCTGACTAGAGAGAGTCGAAGCTTTTATAGTAAAAACCTTCAGAAGTGCAATGTACAATGTGCAAACTACTACAATAAACACTATTGGTTGCATGTAAAAAATAAACTCACTTAGAAGGAATTAGAGGAGGGTAGATCCACTGACAAAGGACCAATATTTGACACTGAGGATATTTTCACAGTGGAAGATCTGTAGCCTCATTAACTGACACTGTAAGAACTGGAACTGGACAAAAATAAATCAATAAATAATGCAAAACATTTGACAATTTTCTATCAGCCAGAGTGTGAATGGACCATTAAAAGGCAAAATATATGACAGATTAAATGAAGTATAACCGAGTACATTTCACAAAGACTATTTATTATATGCGTTCATTATTGATATTGATGTATTATTAAGAAACATTTAAATGAGGAAAAAAAAATTATAAAAAGGCACAAATGTCAAAAGTAAAAAGCCTCCAGGGTAAGAGTAGTGAAACTTTACTAAGTCTGAGTCACTAATAAAGAAAAATTCACTCCACTGGTTGGCTGTAGTTTCCAACATACAGTCTTGGGTCAAAATGTGAAATTCTGAGAAATAATGAGAGAGCATTAACGTTTGTCTAAGAGCCACCAGATCTACTTCAAAACGCTGTCTTCACTTTACAGTTTCCTCATACAGGAAGATTTATAAATCTATTGTACAAATGTATATAAAACAATACATTTGTGTAATAATACTTTATCATATACATTGAAAATCAACTAACCAGCACTTTTCTAATTGTTTTCTAATTCATCTTATCAAAGTATGTAAGATTTAGCAAATATAAACACTGAAGCAGATAATTTCTTAAAAAATAAATAAATATTGTAGATCCATATATTTTGAAATGTGTATTTTTTACTCAAACTAGTATAAAAAATGATAAAAAATGTAGCTTAACTTCTCAGGGTTTTTTGTGTGTGTTTGGACTCCCAAATATTACTGTATTAATGGTCTTTAATTCACTTCTATTTCCAATGTATGACTGTTTTTCTACCTTTTTCTAATACCAGCCAGCCAAATGGTCCAATCTGGCCCTCGAGGACAAATTTACACTGAAAATATTAACAGTCAAGGGTATTCAGGGCCACATATAACTTCATGTGATATCAAGTATAATAAGAGTATAATAACCTACAAATAATGACAACTCCACATTTTCTACTTGGTTTAATGTGAAAAAAGTCAAATTACATTACGTAAAAATTTTCATTTACAAACTATCCTCTCGCAATACAATGTGAATAACCTGAACAAACATGAACAATATGAAATGTCTTAAGAATATGGGAAATTTTAACAATATAATACTTGTTAATAAATGTTTTGTGCATTTGTAGATCAACTGTGTTAATAATAGGCTGAGACATGATATTGTTGAAACTGCTTTGATTAGTTTTTGATATTTCAGGTTGTTCATGTTTTTCACATTTTCATAACTTAATTTAACTTTCATACTAAAACAATAAAATAAAATTTGGATTATTATTATTTATAGGTTATTATTTTACTGGTCCGGCCTAGTTGATCTCGCATAGGTCTGTATGTGACCCCTGGACTAAAGCGACTTTAACAGCCCTGGTGTCCATATCGGTGTTTGTCTGACTCAGACCTGTCCGAGTCCTGTTGGAGGGGATGGGCTTGAGCTGTTCCTTGGTGCATACATGGCCTGGTGTTAGCTCTGCTGTGTGTGGGTGGTGGTAATAGCAGTGTGCAGCAGCCATCTAGAGGCTAAAGGAGAATCCATTAGCATCTCACAGCACACTCTGCATTCAGTCCTGTTATAAATGGCACCCAGGAAGAAAGGTACGCTGCAGCAAGTGAAACGGAGATGGGTGGGATGGATGAAGGCAGACCAGGGTCAGAGCAGCCTTCTGTCTGTCACAGGTTTTACTTACCGCCACAGTCTGTGTCATTCACCTTCAGTACTATTACAGGACTCCTCTGAACGCAACACGGACCGGCTGATTCAGTTTTAGTAAATATAAAACACCGCAATAAAAAAAAGCAGATTTTCCAATGTTTTGCTTCAGAATCTGTACACATGCACTAAGCTGGTTCTATTCTACGACACCCCCGTACCTTTCAGAGCTTTGAACTGTGAGTGTTCCAGCTAGAGAAACACCATCCTCAAATCGCCTGATTTTAGATATTCCGAAAACCCGTCTGAAGACTAATGATGACAGAGCCTTTTCTGTGGCAGGTCCAAGGCTCTGGAACACTCTGACCCAACAAATCACATGTGCACAGTCCACTGAAAACTTTAAATGTCTTTTATAGACGCATCTGTTTGCACTGGCTTTTCATAATTTAAGTTTGTGACTTTTATTTGTTTTATCTTCTGGTTGTCTTTTACATGCTATTTATCCTATCACTGTGTGACTGTTTCCATCAGTTTTAGTATACAGTTTATATGTGTGTGTGTGTGTGTGTGTGTGTATATAATTTTTTTTAAATGAATTTATTTATTTATTTACATCCTGCTCTAAACAGACTTTCTGCATGTTGTCATTTGCACCAACTGCACACGCATTACTTTATTATAATTACTATGTAATAATAATAATTATAGATAATTAGGTTATTATAGATTATTATATCAAAACAAAGAAAACTGAAGAAAAAGTGACTTTTTCAGCAAAGATATGAATAACTGAACACATATATATATAATAAAAATACAAGATATGA
>JAPQRQ010036507.1:0-11720 GCA_037367365.1 Apogon talboti | reverse complement strand
ATATTCTGACATTAGTCATTATTGTTTTGGATCCCAGACCCCTGTTAGAAAAGAAACACCTGGATTCAACCTGTCCATATACTTTTGTCCACGTAGTATATGTTACACATAACATACCTGCAGAATGGTACAGATCTCTACAGTGTCCGTTGTGAATCAGGTTCCTCTAATCCTTCACTGGATACAGTGTCCTGATGGTCTTACCTGAGGGATCCGACCGTTACCTCAGTTCGTTTTACCACACTCACTGTCTATAAGCGAGTGAGTGGGTCCTTTTTTGTCTTATTATGCTGAGATGCTATGCCTTATCTCCATGCCAACGGTGGAGAACTTTATGTTTTATTTACCTCCTGAGTAACGTTTTCAAAGCAGTTGTTCCTGAAAGAAGCCGGAGCTCACGCAGCACGATGCCGGCCACACCGCACGTCTGTTAATCAATATATTTCTCTCCAGCCTCCCATTTCCATTCACTGCCCACTCCTTTACCACAATATTTTCTGTTTTTGTTGTGTGAATGTAGATATGTGGGAATAACACTGGAGATTGGAAGGGCAGCTTTTAGTCACCGCAACAACTTATGTAGCGCCGCGCATCCAGGCTGGATTAGAAAAGGCTGTAAAGAGGCAGATGGGAGAAGGGGGGTGGGGGGGGTAATGAGGCAGGGTGAAGGAGAGACAGTCAGACCTGAAGAGTGAATCAAGTCGAGGATAGCATCAATTTCACTTATGGCACTGATCAGCGGCGGATAGAAGGAGGAGAATGGTCGCTAACGAGCTGGAGATGAGTCAGCTGGGGTTGCCAGACGTGGTGTAGAAAGGATGTCAGGATTAGAGCTGCACTGATGAGCCTTTGGATCCGTGAACTGCATCTGCCGCCGCACAGACGGATGTTTATGCACGTGCCCTCCATAGCCACTGATTGGCTTTTGTTTTCTGTGCATTGGCTGAGTTATGCAAACAGACCGGCCCAGCAGTCAACACCTAAATACTCCTACTGAGGCAAACTCTGGATTCACTGTTTTTGTTTTTTATTTACTCCATTTGACATTTGGTGTGACTGTTCTTCTACACTGTAAAGGTTACTTGTGAATATATTATTTTCCGAAAAAGACATATGTAGAGGATAACCCTGACCACACCAAGGCAGGTGGCCTCGTATCAGAAAAGAACCCACCTCGGTGCTAGACGTTCAGTAATGTTTCTTTAGAACTCAGACGAGGTTTGAACTGTACTGTCCAGGGTTGGTCACATGAGTCCCATCTGAGTTTTAGCTTTAGTGCCCAGTTTTAGACTTTGTTTCCAGAAATACAGTGCATTCTTCCATTACTTCATCAGCCGTGGCTCAGGAGGTAGAGAAGGTCATCCAGTAACCAGAGGGTTGGCGGTTCGAATCCCGCTCTGTCATGTGCCATTGTGTCCTGGGGTAGGACACGTCACCCACCTTGCCTCCAGTGCTACTGAATGCGTGTGAACATTTGGTGGTGGTCAGAGGGGCTGTTGGCGTGGATTGGCAGGCAGGCTTCCGTCAGTCTGCCCCAGGATGCAGATGTTTACACATGTAGTTTACCACCGCCACAGTGTGAATGTGTGTGTGAATGAATAATGGATCCAATGTGCACGGGAAAAGCACTGAAAAGTCTAATCCATTATTATTATTATTATTTTTTGTAAAATTGTCACATTACATATTACATTTTTAGCAATCTTTAACCCTCTAATTTAAATGGTACCTGTAGTGAATTTTCATTGTTAGCTATTTCAAAAGATCTCGTATAATGCTAGCAGTTCCGTTGGTAACTTACACCGTAGCTCGTTGTCAAGTATGTGTGAGTACTAAATCACTGCTCTGTCACTCAGTCATGGTCAGACACATGTTTCCTCCTTTATGGGCTGTTCCAACACCGGTACTGACGCAGAAAGGTATTGTCTGATTACCTGGGCCGTGATGGACTGGTCACTGACCCCGTCCAGTGGACACTGTTCTAAGATGACACATTATTGCCCAGTGCTGGGTGGCATCTCTAGGATAATGGTGGAGTGGAAAGCTTACGGCTGCACAAACAAGCGCAAACACGTACTTTCCACTCAGTCTGTCTCACTGACTGCTGCTTGTATACTCGCACTCGGTCACCCAGACTCAATGATGGTACCTCACTTCTGGCCAGCAATGGCTGCTCCTCATAGGTCCTACCCACGCCTGTAATTAATGTAATAAAAAGGTCCAGTGTGGTGCATGTATGGTGTTTTTTTTCTTTCTTTTTTTTTTTTCTGAATTTGTGCCTCTCTAGCTTATAAGCAATACACAAAGCACAATTAATGTCGTAAGCATGACCAGTACAGCTACACTTTAGCCTTTTCTACACTGGATTTCCTCTGGCTACTTCAGGGTTACAGTTTTTCAAATGGTTTAAGTCATTTATTATTTAAGTGATTTATCTGCCAATGAAATTCTTTGAAAATGATTTAATGCTTGTAGCTGTTTTCCAGCGTACCTCAGAAGTATGTGTGAAAGCACCTGTGACTAGACTGAAGGACGGAATAGATGCAGACACATGTCCTCCCAGACCATTTGAATTACAATGTAAGTTATTTACCTTTATTTAAGCAGGAAGTTCCTTTTAGATCAGAAACGTCTTCTGCAGGGGACACGTGGCCGAGATAGCAGCCGTACAAAGTCGACCCATACAAGGCACAAAAATGAACAATAAAACAGAACCATTCAACCACAATGGCCTCTCAAGGAAAACAGTGACATTCCTCTCACTGCATTCTTTATCTTACAATCATTAATGGATATGAGTGTTTTTACTTTAAGAACTTGGTGCATGATGGGAAAAAGGCTGCTTTTCCAAAGTCTATCCAAGCCCAGGTCTGAGGTAATTATGTATTTGTTAACAAGTGATGTTAAAAAGATCTATCAAGTACTACAGCTTTAATGTAATGTTTTATATTCAACCACTTTTACAAGTACCCGCTGTGGTACCCCTGGAGTATTCCTGTTTGTGAGTCACTAGTGCGATCACAGTGGAGGTTCACTACTCTATTTACAACCTGTTTTCCTGGTGTATCTCCACATATTCTTGCCATTAACACTGTAGTAATCATCTTTGGACATTGCAGTGTGGTCATTAGCGCTTCCTCCTCACAGCTAGAAAGTTCAGAGTTTGACTATTGGTCGAACTGGAGCGTTTTTATGTTGAGTTTACCTGTTCTTCAGGCTCCATGTGGGTTTCCTCCAGGTCCTAAGGTTTCCTCAGCCACTGAAAACAGGTGCATACAGGTTAATTCTCAGTGCTGATGAAGATCTGGAGTTGGTCCCTGAGCGCCTTGGATTGCAGCTCACTGCTCCTAATGTGTGCTAATGCTAATGCTAGGCGCTAGGACTTTTATTTGTTTTATCTTCTGGTTGTATTTTAGATGCTATTTTTCCTATTATTGTCTATCTGTTTTTATCAGTCTTAGTAGGTCTTATTTTTACTAGTTTTGTCATATCTTCTATTTTATCTATAACTTTGTGCAGTCCTTTGGACACTCTGCGTTGCTTTTAATGTACTATATAAATAAACTTGACCTTCAGCTACTGTGTTCATTAAGACCATTAAAATATGCATCATTTAAAGCGGGGGTCAAACATATGACCCGTGGGCCAAAACCGGCCTGCCAAAGGGTCCAGTCCGACCTATGGAGATGAATTTAATTAATAATCAAAGTGGTCAAAATCATCTTAGTTCAGTTCCACATACAGATCAGTATTATCTAAAGTGGATCAGACCAGTTAAATATTATCATAATAACCTATAAATAATGAGAACTCAAAATGTTTCTTGTAATCTAAAAAAGTACAATTACATGAAAATATTTACTTTTAAAAATTATCCTTGTGAATAACCTGAACAAATATGAACAACATGAAAAGTCTTGAGATAAATGAGTGTAATTTTACCAATATTCTGCCTGTTACTAAATGTTTTGGGTGTTTTTAGATCCACTGTGATGTGAGAGTTGTAATGCACATATGTAAATGAGGCGTAATATTGGTAAAATTGCACTTATTTTGTCTTAGAAATGTCAAGTTGTTCATGTTATTCACATTTTTTAAAGAACTGTTTGTAGATGTAGACATTTTCATCATGTAATTTAACCGTTTCACCCTAAAACATAGAGAAATGTTTGGAGTTGACATTATTTATTGGTTATTATGTTATTATTGTACCGGTCTGACCCCCTGAGCTAGGGCTGGGCGATAGGAACCAAATATCATATCTGGATATTTTTTTGCACTACGTGATATATATCTCGACATATTATTTTTCCATAAAGTAATACAGAAAAAAACAGAATAATTTATCTCAATATAAACGACTATATCACATATGAAAAATTTATATATTTTAAAATCTGTATATACCTGCCCAGCCCTAACCCTGAGCTAAAATGAGTTGGACAGCCCAGAAGTAAAAACTAATGACCTTTTACCTTATGTATTGTAGTAAATATAGTTTGTGCCTTCATGTCAACAGTGCAGATGTTTGGTTCAGTCCTTCGTTGCGTCACTGTCTCCAGAGGTCTAAGGATGAGCTCAGGGTGAACGAGGCTAATGTGCAGGGTTGCTACGTCTTAATGTGGAAATCTTTAATCCCTTTAGAAATCGAGGTGTGATTGGCTGTCACTGTTGCTAACATCAGTGGGTGTGTTTGGACATTGAACGAGACATGCATCAAGTCCACTTTATTTTGAGCCTTATTGGCAAGTTTTAATTGCACTTCCTCTTCACCTGACACCTCTTCCAAACTGACACCTTAATGTAGGAGGCGGTCACATTAGTGCTGATCTAAACGGATGCGTTGATGAAGACAGAGCCATGATTTGATGTGGATGCGTGTTCAGTCTATGGAGCATATGTAATGTAATGTCAGCGTGGCTTCGCAGAGAGGCTTCTGCTGAGGATGTTATTGGCTGCACTTGATTACATTCCCCAGCATAAATCAGAGCGCATGTTGTCAGAACGGCTCCTGAGGGGAAGGCGTCCTTATTGCTCTGTTACGTTGAACGTATCGTCTTCCCTCTGAGTGGAAGCCTGGCTTATATGGAGTGCAGTCCCTGGGTTTCATCAGCGTCAGGCTGTTTTCAGTGGACACCATTAGCAAGTGGCCTTTCCTGGTGTGACCTGACCAGGAATCACACCATGAATGACCCGAATAAAGGCACAGCACGATAGCATGATGGCTGATGTACCAATGGGACTGTGCAGTTTGCATTGGACACTGTGGTGTATTGTTTATTCCAGTGTGCAATGTCTGTTTGTTGTTCATTTAGATCATTATTATTATTAGTATTGTTATTATTATTGTTATTATTGTTGTTGTTATTGTTATGAATGTTATTTATGATAATGAAAAATGTATAATAATAATTATAGTAAAATTACATTACTTGTTACTTATTACTTATACATCGTTGTTATAACTACTATTATTATGAATATTTTATTACTTTTCTTACTGTTCTTTTTGTTCTTGTTCTTCTTCCTCTTGCTGTTGTTGTTCTCATACTTATTGTATTGTCTTATGTTATTCTTATTACTTATATTACTTGTTATTTACTAAGTACTTATGTATCGTTGTTATAACTACTATTACCAAGAATATTTATTACTTCTTGCTGTTCTTCTTAATATTATTAATTGAATTTATCATTATCTATTACTACTTATTATTTATCATTACTAATTTGATTATTTATTACTACTAGTACTTCTTATGTGCAAATGCCTGTTTTTATTAGTGTTTTCACAGTTACTGTCTTTTCCTTTTTTATTGTCTAATTCTTCCTATATGTGGACATAAGGTGTTGTGCTGATACTAGAACCTTCATTTCCCAGAGGGATCAATAAACTTCTATCTAATCTAATCTAATCTAATCTAATCTAATCTAAAGAAGCCAACATATTTTAACTTCAGAGGGGGTAACGAGTTCATCACTTCTCTCTGACCACTAAAGCAGTTCAGCTTCTCCAGATGACCGTATGTTCGACTCATCAGACTTCAGCCCTGTTTAAGGTTACGCACTGACACTACGGTATTGCTTTTGAATGGTGTGATGCTGTAAAGTCTGCAGTTCTAATCAAACCCCCTGGTGCTGTCACTTTGAGGATCTGTTTATTACAGAGGACAACCCTGGCGGGTCGGTGGTGAAGCCTCTCTGTCGCTGTTGTACACGTTCTGCTCATTCGTCTCACTCACTTTCTTTATCGTTCCACCTTTTTCTTTTCTCTCCATCTCTGCTTCTCCCTCGTTTCCTCTCTCCGGCGATCACCCCGAGGTCATTCGCTGTCAAGTCCTCCAGTCTCAGCAAATGACATTTAAATGTGAGCGCTGCCTCAGATGTCCTCCGACCCCCACCATGCACCACGCCACCTCCCACCGTCTCTGCCGCGGTCCGTGTCGTGGCTTCAGCGTATTAACACGTCTGAGTACGTACACATTTATGACTCAGTAAGTGAAGGCACAGCTTGAGGACAGTTTACGCTTTTTACTATTACAAAGAAATACTAGAGCGGTACAATTATTACCATCAATATTGACTTTTTATTTAGAATGTCACACATTCACGACACAAAACATAATGTTACACAAGAAAGTCCCAAGAAGGTAGCATCTTCTTCAACTACAATGTAATTAGTTAATACAAAGTAATATAATAACATGATAATATCAAAGAAAAATTGCAATATCTGCTATGTCAGGCTTTGATTGACAGGTGCCATTGACGGCTCATTCACCTGTTCAGTCAAACTTTAAGAACTTCTGGTTATTAATGAAAGATTTTTTTTATTTTTTATTTTTTTTACAAACAGCTTGACTGTAAATAAGAAAAGCAACTGTCACAACACTGTTACACAAAACTGCCTGGTAAAGTTTACACTTTTACAGTCAGTAAGCTAGCATTTAGCATTAGCTCACTCATGACCCCTCAGACTTGCAATGCTTCTACAGCTCCACCCCTTATATCCAAATATAGGCACTTGGTTCCAGAAGGCCAACATGGTGACGGCCAAATCATAAACTACTGGCTTTAAAATGATGGTTCAGAAACTAATAGATGATGTCACAGTTCTTCTATCCAATAATTATACAGAATATGGCTTGTCACAAAAACAGCTTCAGTAGGGTTAGGGAAATGTGTAGAAACTTACATGACATATTGTTGCAGTGGTTAAAGTAAGAAATGGACCGTTGTTTTCAGGTTAATGCACAAGAATATGTTTTCTAAATTGGGTAATGAACACCAGTCTCCAGAAAATGTTTTGCCATTTTTGTCTCCATCCACCACCTCCTTAGGATTGTCCCTGGCAATTGTAATTGTTGTATTGTTATTGTGTGTACAATAAAATTAGGAGTACTACTCCAGTCAGTGCAAACAATATTAATAAAAAACAATTCTTCAGAGAATAAAAACAGAGCCAATAAAAATTACAAAAAGTAAAAATAAGATAAGAAAATACAATAAAATTTTACAAAAGTAAAATAAGAATAGAACTAAAAATAGAATAAAAATAAAAAATAGACATAAAATCTGAATGAACACAAAATTAACAGTCTGTATATCAATGAACAATATTAACAATATGTATATCTATGAACTACATATAAATAGTGCATTAATGTTTGGATAAGTACTGATCAAGTATTGCATTGTAATTGCAAGACCAGAAGATGATTGCACGACTTATTGCATGTAATTTCACATTTGTACGGTTATTGCACAGTATAGGAGGTGATTTGAGGTAATGTTAGGGGAAGTGGTTGAACAGGACGGAAACACACAAGTTCCATAATACAGGGTTATTATGGAAGTGATTGCATGAGGAAATGTGTGGATGTCTGTGCCAACAGGTAATTCATGGTGCACCTTTTAAACTCACAAAACCATAATCAAATGGCTTTGAAGATTGTTTAAAAGAAGAATATTTATATGTTTCTTATTTTACATTGTTTTTGTAGCATAAGCCTATGTCTGGTGTTCCTTTCATCTTTTACTACAGCATGTGTAATAATTAGATGCTAGTCATAAAAATATCAGATTCGTTCCTATACATGCAATTTTATTTATTTATTTATTTATTTTTAACAAAAAAACTCCCCCGAAAAAATCAAAATCTATGTTTGAGTGAAAAGCAGCTCCATGTCAGTAAACTCATCAGTGTATTCTACTGGCAGCATTATCAAAATATATACAGTACATTGTGATGTTAAATATCAGTACTGATCAATATGCAAAACAAATATTGATCATACTTTCCTATCAGCAGTCTTCACACTATTATTAAATCTGCATGTTTTTGGCTACTGGGAATCCACAAACACCCAGGGAAACGAGTGCAGTAAATCCTTCCATCTTCTTCCTGTCTATTGACTACTGCTCTGTGTTTATTTTCGTCGCTCCCGTCCTTGGTTTCTGTCTCTACTTTTCTGTCTCTGCTCTCCCTTTTTCCCTTTTAGGAGACAATTATCTGCTCCATCACTGTCAATTTACATGGTTACCAGAAACCATGGCAGCATCAATGCCTACACTAGATAGTGACAGTGTGTTTTTCTTACGTAACACACGTACAGGAGTATATGAACAGGGCGGGAATGTTGGACCTGAACCAGGCGGATTCTGAACAGCTTGTCTGGAGAAAATGCAGCTCCCACAGTCTGCTTTGGCTTTAATTGCATTCACGTAAAGTCGCCTCTTTGTGCTCTTTTGCTTTCTGCATGTGCATGGCCGTGTTCCTCTTTTTTCTGGCTCATTATTTTTATTATAACAAGCGCTCATTTGGCCGTTTTTGGTGTCATTACTGAGCCTGGTTCTGTATTAAAATGAACGCTGCCCTTTTAGTCCGTTCCAGAATCAACATCTGGACAGAGATCGCCTTAATGTAAACATCACCCTGTGGTGTTGTTGGTTTCTATGTCTCATATCATAGCTATTAAATAAACCCATATGTCCAGGCTCTATGGCACAGAGTCAGATTAACAAAACAAACAGAAATATGTGATTCACTCCACGCCTCCCTCCCTCCCTCCCACACCTCTTTCCGACTCTGACTCTTGTACTCGCTGCTGCTCTGTCTCTTCCATGAGCCCAATAGAGCCATTGTCATGTCGCCTTCCTGTTTCTATGGTGACGAGGTGCGATCTGTCGCCGGCAAGTCTCTCGCCTGGCCGCTCCTACTCACTTGCCCCAGTGACTTTCAAGCATGTCCACCTTCTCATAAATGACAGTTGGATCCACTGGTGCTCAGCACTCTTTTACTCCGACCTCCACAAACAAACGCACACATACCGTCTTCTTCTGCCTGGATCCTTACACAGCACTTGACTTATGTTTTAAGATCTTTAACTTCACTTTGAAATTGACTGAAGATGCAGATATTTGATATTAAATACATACTCCAGGTCAGGGGTGTCAAACTCATTTTGGTTCAGGTTCCACATTTAGCCCGATTCAAGCTCAAGGGGGCCAGACCAGTAAAACAATAACATAATAACTGACAAATAATGACAACTCCAAGTTTTTTTGTTTGTTTTAGTAAAAAAAAAAGCACATTAAATTATGCAAATATTTACATTTTACAAAAAAGATGTGAATAACCTGAAAAAAATGAGTGCAATTTTAACAATATTGTGCCTCAACTTATTATTTATACATGTACATTGCACACACTGTTACAAACATTTAGTAACAGGCAGAATATTGTTGAAATTGCATATTTTAGGTTGTTCATATTTGTTTTTATTTATTTTCATTTTATTGTGAAAGGTTAGTTTGTAAATGTAAATATTTTCATAGTGTAATGTTATATTTTTTTCACTTACATTTTTTACACATAATTTTTCAAGAAGAAAATCTGTGTTTGTCATTATTTAAAAAGTTATTATGTGTTTTTTTTTTTTTTACTTAAACTAAACCTGAACTAAAATTATATTTGACAACCTTGACTGTTAATATCTTCAGTGTAATTTTTGCATTTTTATCCCGCGGACCGGATTGAAGCCTTTGGTGGGCTGGGTTTGGTCCCCGGGCCGCATGTTTGACACCTGTGCTCTAGGTCATTGTAGTTCAGGTTCCACATTCAGCCCAGTTTGATCTCAAGTGGGCCGGACGAGTTCAATAATACCATAATAACCTATAAATAATGACAACTCAAAAATGACCTCTTTATTTTAGTGCAAAAAAACCCATTCAATTATGTGAATATTTACATTTACAAGCTATCCTTTCACAAAAAAAGATGTGAATAATGGTTAATAATGGTTTGATGAGTATGAAAACAACGGCAGCCGTGTGTTATGACCTTCACAGTCACCTGACCTCCAGCCCAATGAACGCCTATGGGAGATTCTGGACTGACGTGGTGGGAAAACACCTTAATAAGGCACTTTTCCTTTAATTTGTCATCCATCTGTAACAGGGGTGTCAAAGTCATTTGAGTTCAGGCTCCACATTCAGCCCAATCTGATCTCCAGTGGGTCAGCCCAAAAAATAACAACATAATAATATATAAAGAAAGACAACGACAAATGTTTCCCCTTTTTTAGTGCAAAAAACCCCCATTAAATTATGAAAATATTTACATTTCCAAACAAAATAGATGTGAATAACTTGAAAAAGAAATTTCTTAAGAAAAATAAGTGCATTTTTAACAATATTCTGCCTCAACCTATTATTCGTACATGTGCATCATGGATTGGATCTGCAAAGGCACAAAACATAATAGTTACAGGTAGAATATGGTTCAAATTGGACTGCATTTTCTTTGGCCGTTTCAGGTTGTTCATATTTGTTCAGGTTATTCACATTTTATTTTTAAAGGATAGTTTGTCAATGTAAATATTCTCATAATGTAATATTTTTTCACACTGAACCAAGAAGAAAATTTGGTGTTGTCATTAATTATAGATTATTCAGTTATTTTATTTGAGATCATATTGGTCTGTATGTGGCCCTCAAATAAAGACTGGTTTGGAACCCATGAAGAATTAAGTGTAGTTTTTGGACTTCCTAAATCCATCACATCCACCTGTATTGTAATTTTGTTGAGCTCAGACTTTCTCTTAAAGTGAATCTATCAACCAAACTTAGCACAAAACGGCACAAAAAACATCTGGTAATCACATAAAAACCTGAGTGGACACTGACAAAATGATACAAACCTGAATAATATTACTGAAAATAGAAACAGCTGTGTCGTTTCACATGTCACATCTTATATCACCACTAGTTTCTACCGCAAAGTGTCATCCTTCCACTTCAACAGAATGAGCCCCGGTGCAGTCAGAGTGTTGGCGGAAGGTTCACTCCATCAGCCAACACACCAGATATTTCTGTCGGTGCACATTGATTGAGCAGGATCTCAAAGATCTTTTGAGACAGTAGTGAAAATGTCTCTACAGTAATTAGAACGCCAAGGACACGTCCCAAAAGTGTGGATGAGAGCCCTGGTGTAAACTATGGTCCGGGTCGTATCAGGATGAATCATCGGTAACCTATGTTTATTTTAATGAAGATGATGGAGGAGTTTGAACGGATGGCAAAGGAATCAACCCTAGTTACAGTTGAAGCTCGTGTATTCAACTGTAAGTCCAGTTGAAGCTTGTGTATTCAACTGTAGGTCCAGGTGAAGCTCATGTATTCAACTGTAGGTCCAGGTGAAGCTCATGTATTCAACTGTAG
>JAPQRQ010036505.1:0-11728 GCA_037367365.1 Apogon talboti | reverse complement strand
CTGGGCCTAATCTGAGCTTTATACAGGCCTTTATGTGGCTCAGATATACAGTGTATCACTCTCTCTCTCTCTCTCTCGCTCTCTCTCTGGCGTATTGATGGACTGCCAAAATGCAGTGTGGTGTTCTCATTTCATCCTCTTCCTTATCATTTCAGAATGACTTTTTCATTATCCATGACACAGACAAGTTGATATGAAGTGCTGTGGCAGTCAAACCTGAGAGGCTGCTCTTTACTAACTATGGCTGTGGATGGAAATACACTGATTTGGTATCTGAGGCACTAAAATGTCAGATAAAAGCATTAACAAATACACACTGCGCAGATCTTTCGAAGTCTTTCATGAGTGGAGATTATTTTGTATTGAAGTACATCAAGTCGCTGTAATGCAGAATAAGTTTTTAATGTGAATAAAACCAAATTAGAACTAATTAACTGAACGTGAGCTTTTTATAAAATCACATTTTTGCTTTTTTGTAGTGAAAAAAAAAGACATTTGCGATTCAAGTCATTTCTTCACCAAGAAATATTGCACTTGGCTGAAAAACATTTAATATTTCAACTGGTGACATTTGTTGTAGCATATCTGTCAAGAAAAAATGCTTTTATTTCATTTAAAGTGATAATATTGTCTGTGAGATTTTTCAGCTCTGTCAGGTGTTAATTTTTTACTCAAAATCGACATTTCTAAAGGTGACATTTCATCTAAGTTGTCTACATATTTGTCTGATGTTCAAACATTGGAATTTAAGGTAAAAAATTATTGAACAGCTTCTGTTTGAGGAATAACTGGCACGGAAACATACAAGCTTTTATGACAACCTACTTATCCACCAATCTATAAAGGCAATATTCCTGACAAAAAATGTAGAAAAATGCTTTCTTCTTTACGATTTCTCTGGGAGCGCTTCTTACCTGTGGTGGGATCTGGCGGTCCAAACTCTAGCGGGTAACGCAACACATTATAGTTGTTCCAGACGTAGAGCTGGTTGTCTCTGGGGTTGTAGTCCACAGACGAAATGTACTGGTAAGGGTTCGGGAAAGGGATGTTGACAGGTTCCTCGCGGGCACGGTTGGTATTGTAGGCATACATCACCAAGTCACCGCCGGCTTCACTGTCATCATCCTGGTAGACGGAGCGCACCGCATAAAGCACGCCACACGCCATAAAGGCATTGGACGCCATCCTTTTGTCGAAACTGGTCTCCCAGGTGCCCTCAAAGCGCAGGGTGTATGGATTCACCTGCGAGCAACAAGGAAATGTTGTACTCAATCAACATTATATTATGCAGTACACTGTGCGATGCCGGGATATTTAATGACATCATTTTTGAGGGAGGAATTTAACTTTTTTTTTTTTCTATTTAGCCATTTTTTTCTACTTTTACAAAACAATATCTTGCCTTAGGCAGCAGGGTGTTGAAGTAGAACATGTTCACATGAGCCCACTGGAGCATAAATAACACTGATAATACTCAACGAAAATGTAAAGATTAACATATAAGCACTGGTATTAATATTTAAAAAGTAATTAAACCCTCATCTTTGGAGAAAATATGCTTTTTTGCCTTTACACTAAGCTGCTACTGTTCAGTAAATATCACGCCAAGGCATAATAGAGCCACCCCAGAGTTTGTTGCACAAGCAGGAAAAGTAATAATATTCCCCTGAAACCAAGCAAGTACTTGATGATGAAAGTGATCACTTTTTTGTTTATTACATTGTTGCCCCATTACTCTACATCCTCAGCGCTCATGCTGGGTTTGGTATGTTAGATGGATAGTTTAACTTATACAGTTTGAAAAACAATTTCCTGCTAAGGTCAAAGATAATAAATGGGAACCATCTATCTGAACAACACATTAATTTAAACCCTGTTTACGTGGGAAGTTGCTGCTTGATTGCAGTATTGTTCGTTAAGAAACAAAGAACCATATGCTGTTAAAATATGAATGCTTCAAAGTTCACAGTGATGGATCGTGCTTTAAGTTTCAGGGTGAACAACACAAAGTAAAGTGACTTTGGATAACAGATAACAAACAGTATATGCTTAAAACGCTACTAAATCCTTCACACAGACGACTTGAAATGATTATTAGTCGTAGAGGAAACAACCTGGCATCGGTGTACCTCAAAACAAAGCAAATGTTTACTTTGTGAATATTACTTTTTGGATATGATTGGATTTAAAATTCAGCCCAGCCTTTTGGAGATTAATTTGTACGACTCTCATGCCCCTGGCCCACCGTATCTCTGTACCTCATTTGTCAGTGCATTTGTGCAATCTCAGTGACAAGCCAGTCATGTGTGGCATATGACCTTTTGCCTGACTGGTCAAATGAGATTTTGCTATAATCCACTTCTGCATTTATAATCCACATCCCATCCCCTTCTGTGCGGCGCTGCTCTCCCACCTGGCTGACCACCAGTCGCCCGTTGTTGGACTCAGTGGCGTAGATCACCCAGAGGCCGTTCTCATCCACAGCCAGGTCAATGTCCGATTTTCCTCCCCAGCGATAGGGTGAGGTGTCGTGGTAGTTGGCGTTTGTGATAATGGCTTCCCCGCTCTTAATGCGCGTCCGAAGGTCATACTTGACTATGTTTCTTGTGCGTTCTTTGTTGTAAAACACCGCCCCGTCGTACACCACAAACCCAGTGCCGTCAACCCTGTTGGGCAACCTGTTGACATAGAATCAAACATGTTGCAGAAAACTAGAAGAACAAAGTCATTTCATCTACTCTGCGTGACACAATGCTACAAGATGGTCTCATGGTGGGCAGGCTGACACCACAGTGGGACCGTTTTGCTATCATCATCCATATACACATCAAAAGCCAATAAATCAATACAGCAGCAGATGCTATTTGATCATCCCGGACAGTGGGAGGCGCACTCACTTGTAGGTGGTTGTGGCTCGTGTCTGTTTGAAGTCTTCCCAGGAGGCATACTCGTACAGCATGTCAGTACGATAAGGGGTCCAGGGCATGACGTACAGCCGGTCCCCGGACTGCAGCGGGTCCTTACACCACGCCCCGGCCTGGTGCTCTGCTTCCTGCTGAGAGCTAGCAGCCTGCACCCGTAGCAAAGTCCCCGGACACACAAAGACTGAAGCAGAGCAGGGTTGGTGGAAGCAGAGGAGAAGGGGAGAAGCAAAAAGAAAGAGATAGAGAATGAAAACAAAGCAATGTAAAAATGAAAGTTATAATGGAGATGGTGAGGGAGGAGAAAGAGGAAATGGGGAAAGGCCAAAGACCATGGAATATAGAGCCAAAGAAAGAGACGTGAAGGGGACGGAAGAAAGATGTGAGTAGATAAAAGTAAGTTGAGAATTGAAAAAGGGACAAAAAGTAGGAGTAGAACGGGAGAAAGGGGGAGAGGAGGGTGAGTCGAGGTACATTATCAGATTTGAAATGAAGGAACATATAAAAGCTCATTTGTAGAACCATCAGCATTGTGGTCGGAAAGCGCCTGAATATGATAAATGGGAGATTTCTGGCTGCCACCGCAGCTTAGATGTAGTCTCTAATCTAATTTATCTTGGCCTACTTTTTATTTGATTGTGCATTTTCTATTTCAAAGGCCTCTGCTTCTCTGCTCTGCTACCGGGTGGTAAAACAGTAATTGTGGAGCTTGTTTTATTAGGACTCAAATTTGGCTCTCAGTCAAGAATAATGCCTTAAAGACAAAAGCATCCTGGGGTAAAGAATGAGAGGTTGGCCAGGCCTCCACTTCCTCTGCAACTGCAACTCAGATTCAACAAACACACACACACACACACAAAACTGGTGTGCACGTACATATACAAATACAGACACAAACAGCCACCCCTGTTCAGAACAGACACCAATGCACAAACACAAAAACATGGAAACCCTCACACAAACCACACACACACACACACACACACACACACGGAGAAGATGTCTACTTTAGGCAGGTGGAGGTCATCCACTGGGGATTGGTGTAAATTGGTTGGCTGATGCAGTGTCCCTGCGTAACAGAGATGGTGCTCTGGGACCACCAGGTGTGTCAGGTGATCTATGAGGAAAGCTGCTGGCATCCTCCTCGCAACTCTGACATCACAGGGGTAGCGACGACAACAACAGAGTTGGAGGCACTACAGAATAAAACAGCTGAGGAGTCCCCGCACCTCCTTTGCCAGCTTATTTATGTGGCTGTCTGGCATGGAGTTGTGACAGAACCAGACACCTGCTGGTCACCTCATGATTGAATGCATCTCTGAACTAATTGGACGCGGCAGGGGCATTTGGACACAGATGAGGTGCAGTGCACACAGATACAAGACAGAACACAAATGCATATCATCGTAATACACACAAGGAGAGTACACAGTGTACACATACACAACACATACATAGAGTGTCACACAGTGACTGTTAAGAGTGATGCATCAGTCTGGGCTCAAGCTGCACTGAATATTGCATGGAGCCTAGTGCAGGAGGAGAATTATAATAGAAAGATGGAGCAGTTACTTCAGGCTTTCAGAAATCCAGCGCTCTCTTTTTGCGGTCTGTCATGCTGGTTTTTATAGTGGCTGCTGATCTGTGGTGCTGGGCCACAACAGGAATTAGCCTGTTCTGTCTGAGGGTGTCCAACAGGGATTGAGACTGGCAGCCAAACCGGAATCTAATCAAGCTTACGCATAAACAAACACTCTGAATACAGACTCTTCACAGGGAGGAGGCTTGTCATGCTCCATTGTCGAACCAAAATGCTTGTTTGAAAGCAGGGACGCCTGAGGTGTTTGCTTTGCAAATATGAACGTGGGTGACTGAAATATGCAAAATAATTTTCAGAGCATTGGTTTAATCCAACACTTTTAGACAGCTGAACAATAAATTTCTCAATTTACATCTGTGCCAACAATCAAATGACATCTTTATCAATCAAGACACAGCATGACTGCTCTGCAAATACACTGAGAATCCACTCCAAAATATTTCAAATAAAGGGCATAAGGGCTAAGGTATTATCAGAGGTGAATGACATGCAGTGGTGAAAACAACCAATAAAAGTAGGACACTGCCTGAAAAGTACAATGCTACTGTAAATAGAGAAATAAACAGCATGCAGTAAGCAATGCAGCGGCTCGGCATGTAGGTGACCCATAAACGAAGCCAGGAACACTCTGCCTCAAGGTAGAATAAAGGACAAAGAAACACAAACATGCAAAGCTATTCTTGATAGCCACAAAAAGGATGACCTACAACAAAAGTATTTATGTGCATGTTAAAATGCAGCTAGCAGCTGTAACACAGTGAAACTCATATAGATTACAATAGGGTAGAGTGCAGATTGAGTAATGGAGCAATATTTTACAAAAATACTTTATTTAGGATTACATACAAAACTTACAAAAATAACTGAGATAAAGCCCTAATGAGGACCAAGTGAAAATTATCTGTTTTGTTAACCACGTCTTGGCTGGGATTATGAACTTGAACCAGCATCAGTCTAGTTAATGCTGCTCAATAGTACTAATATACCTAACCGCAGTTAAGTTAAAATATTGGTCTATTAATATACACAACCATTTACTTGAGCACTGAATTAGATAAAATGGTAATGTAAAATACAGGACAGGAGCTTTAGAAAGAGACAGCTGTAGTGACTGGTCATGATATATAAGTATAAGACAAAGAATAATACCCAACAGTATGTCACACCTCCAAAATAAAATTGTTGCTGTCTGAAATACAATTCACTCTCAATACATAGCACCTGCCAGTGTCCCCCCCAAAAACTCTGTGTGATTGTGTTCATTATTGCACCTAACCCTCCAGTTCTGTGCCTAAATTGGTTGCGGTGTGTACTCTTTTCTGCTCATCATCACAATCACTCTGCAGTGTAGCACAGACCAACAGTCTGTCATCATCTCCTTTCCATTTCCCATGTTCCTCTCTCCTCTCCAATTCCAGGCCTGCCGGCTGCCGATCGGCGCGGCTTGGTTCATTCTAATGAATTCGTCGTTGGGTGGGCCCGGTGTCAAAGGGGCTCATCATCGGCCTCCAGGCTGTACACACAGGCCATGAGGACACACATACGCACACATTCACACTTCCAGGCCAAACAGAAACAGCCACGCTTCACACCCTGCAAACCCTGCCTAGGGGGCTTCATTAACTCTGACCTGCGTTCTCTAGCTTTCCCGGTTGCCTTCCTGTTTACCAGCTCATGCTGCCTCCCCTTCTTTTTGCCTCCCTCTCTTTCTGCCTAACTGTGAAGGGTGATTGTAACAGTGGGAAGCCAGAGCAGCTAAACCCTCACAGTAGAGTCTATAGTACTTGAGGCTATTATGACTACAGTATGAATGAGGTATTAGGCATTATGCATCAGGCGTAAGTCTTGAGATTAGGCATTATCCTAGTCTGGCTAGAGCAGGTTAGCTGGAGTAGGAGCCATCTGGGATTATATGAGATAGTTGGATTAATAGATTAATTCCTGTTTGGGTGCAGATGGAAATCTTGCCGTCATGATTAGCCCAGTGAAGTCACTAGGCAGCGCAGACACAACATTCTTTATGCTACAAACTAGCCAGATGGCTAATGAAACTTACCTTATCAGGGATTAAAACCCAGGCTGTAGCTATCACAATCTAGTATGCCAATTACTGCCACACACACAGGGAAATACTGCTGTAATAATTGACTATTTATCTCCATAATCCTTTTGCAAGGTACAGGTCAGCTGTTACTTGTCAATAAGAGAATGCAGTCTGAAATGATAAAAGTGCCAGAATTTTCCAGAAAATGACAGCAAATATCTCCCATTAGTGTCTAACAGCAATTTGTGATCGACTGGTAACGCAATTAAAAGTGAGAGCTGACAGCTTTGGGCTAAATATAGACATTTTATATTGGTTGTCTACTGCCGTCCATGGTGTTTTTCTGTTTGATGTGACAACGTCATGGTGATGGTTAATATACGACTTTGATGATCTAAATACCCCCTGCCAATGGTTGGCAGCTGTTTCTAAACTGACGTCCCGGTTTGTGGTTTTTTTATGCTACATGGATCTAAGGGCTGTGCTGGACCAAGCCTTTGCCCAATCCACAGCCATGGCCTGCTCACAGGACTGACTGCTGAGAGCATGCTGCTATAATTGAATCCCACACCTGTTACTGGCAGGTGCATGATACAAGCAGCAGGGGGCAGAATGGAGTATGGCATGGGACCCTGCATCCACACTGGACAGTTAATGGGTTTAAAGGGTTAGAGTGTGTGCATAAGTGTGTAGTGAGCCTCCTGGTAGTGTGTTGATGTGACTACATCAGCCCAATAGTGTGTGTAGGTATTTCTGCCTGTGTGTATGTGTCTATGTGGGAATGCGTGTGTGCAATTCAGAGAGACAGAGGCAGAAAGAGAGAAGAAAGCATGAAGAAGAATATGAGCGTGTTCTGTGTGTGCAAACAAGAGGAGAGAAAGAGAGAGAAGAGCGGAGAAAGAGAGAGTAAATAAGTTATTTCCTGTGAAATGAGAATTAGGGGTGAGTTAATCTGTTGAGGAGTGACATATAGTGACAGAGAAGAGAGAAGGAGGGAGAGGGAAGGGGTTCCCATTGTGTTTCCGTTTCCTATTAGACTACAAGAGTTCAAGTCATTGGAGTAAAAAACACAATACAGTGCACAAAACAGCCAAAGACAGACATATACTCACAGACATACAACCTTAGGACACACACACACAAACTCTCCAACAATGCGCACAAACACACACTGTCCAGACAGCGGAAGAGGCAGGTGTCAAGCTGGCACCTTTATCAACCCAAACATTCACCCCAGAGAATACCCTTCACTGAGACCAAAAGCTGGCGATGGCTAAAGATAGTGTCTGTTGAAAGCAAAGTCTTATCTTCCTTGGAGTGAAGCTGACACTGAGTGACAGGGATGTTGGTTGGGACAAGGCTGCAGATACAGTAGAAGACAGTGGAGTGTACCGTACTTTGACTGACTGACGGACGGACTGAGGCTTGATTGGCACTACTGCATGCCTGCACCATTAGCTTAGCCTTCTGCCACCATACACTTCCCTCCTTTCTCCCTCCTGGTTTGGATGTGGCCTCTTAGAGGTGCAGTATCTCAGTGAAACCAGGCGCTGTGATTTATATTCATGGCCATCTGCCTCACTCACTCACCTCTCTGTTCTTTGGCTCTAACGATGCAATGACTTCTGCATGTACAGTCAATCCCCCACACTCTCACCTATCTCCCTCTCCCACTGAATAGAGTGTCTGCACTGCCTCGGTCACATGACTTTGCTTGTGTGTGGTGGGTCATTCCTAATGAGGTGATGCTGCCTGACTCATCGTCTCTATAGCGACCACGCTCCCTCCCTTTCTTTCTCCATTCCCAGCCTTTCTTTCTGTTTTCCTGTCACAAGGTGCAGCAGTTTCTCACTCATTCCCTCTAACTTCCCCAAATCACCAATAGGAAGCTGCTTGGATGACGGATATGTCTGTCCTCACATGTACCCCAACACTGCCCTTGATGGAAATACCAGGATTGTGCACAGGAGTCTAACGCTGCTCCCTTTTCTTGTCTCTTTTCCTTTTGAGGCAAACACGCTGAAGGTGAGGAAAAAATATGGTGGACACTTGTGTAGTCCTGTCAGCGGTGATAAAAGAAATACTGTAATGATGTGGGTACTGTACTCTGCCAAACTGTCAGCAAAAAGGGTAAGAAGAGGGACAGAGGGAGCGATGAAAAGAAGGACAGGCAGCTGACACCTGACATGGTCTTAAAATAGCCTGACAGGTTTTGAGTATTGGACATTCATTGAACAGGATCTTCTGCACGTGACATCATCACAGCGCGATGCGTTCTGCAATCTGTCAATCAGCTGATCAATTTGAGGATTAATTTGACAGACACGGGCAAGTCACAAGTCTGAAATGTTAAGCCATAAACAGACAGAGAGAGGAAATGTGTTAAGCAGCGATGAGGGATGAGTTAAGGTGGGTTGGGGCAGGAGTGCAGACAGAGGAAAGGGATATTCATCATAGTGTTAGTGGGAGGAAGAATAGTACAAAAAAAAAAAAAACAACCAATTGGGTGAGGCGGAAGCTTGTAGTTTGCTATTCCACCACAAGCAGAAGGAGAGAGCTAAAATAGCTGCTTGCGGTGGGAAGGGAGAAAAAAAAAAACATAAGACAATGATCTAATGAAAAGCCATGGACACAACAGCACACAGAGGGGCCCATAAACTAGTTAATGGCAACCACTATAGGAGTTAATTCCTCCTACATATGGGTCCAGCCATGGGGCCAGACAGGAAAATGGCTGAGGCTGAGACAGATGTGAAGGAGTGGGGGGGAGGGGGTTCAGAGAAAGGTGAGGAGGATGGGGACCTGAGAGGGGGAGTTAAGGCTCCAGGGTAAGCTGGCACTGATGACCAGTACACTCTCTGTGACCTTGGATCTGGGTCAGGTCTATCTCCGCTCTTTGAGAGGCTAGTGATTGAGATGCCTGGCCGGGCTGATTGGGGCTCTTTAGGAGTGCTCGTGTCGAGGCCCTGCTGCATCAGAGAGCCCATTACAAGTGGCTGGAGCACTCCAAAAGGGGCTACACCTCCCGCCCCCCCACCCCATCACCTCTCTTCCCCCTCAGGAGCCTCGCTGAACACATAAGGAACCGGGAGGGGTTGACTGATGTGAACGGGAACAAGGGGAGGGAGTACACAGTACACAGTGCATGTGCAGTTAAGAAAACAGAGAGGTGGCTGTGAGGGAAAGAAGCCGAAGAAAAGTGGAAGGAAAAGTGTAAGAGATGCTCAAAAGAGCCTGCAGCTGCTTGTGATGGCCAGATGTGATCTGAGAGATAAACCAACCGGGGAAAGGCAAGAGAAGAAGAGGAAAGGAGGATGAGGAACATAAGAGAGAAAAGTAAGCAGAGATAAAGAGAGGGACAGCGAAAGAAAAGGCCTTAAATGAGTGTGTGATTAACTGAAAAGAGGAAGAGAGACAAAATGAGAGAAAGACGCTGAAGCACCTGGAAATGGGATGCTGTAAATATAATCTGAGAGCAACTTTGGCCAGTTACTGTGTTATCTTAACACAATGTTTCTGCTACAAGATAAGAACAACAAACTTTGAATTGGTCCTGAAAAACTAAAAAAAAGTAGGGGGGAAAAGATACAGGATGGAGAAAAGGAGCCGAGTAATGGAAAACAGAGAGATCCAGGAGTACATGTTAAAAGATTTGGACAAATAAATCGCTATGTGAAATGAGTGAAATAATACTGGATGGGGTACAGTATGTGAACCATCAGATGTGTGTGAGGCAACAGTGTGAAGAGGGAGATGTTTATTTAGGTGATGAAAAAATGAGATTTACAAGAAAATTTGCTATTCATGAAGTGATATGAATGCATTCTATCTTCAAGTTTAGGTTGAGACTGGCTTCTTTGTACAGGAAAGGAATGAAGTTAATTTCTCGTTTATCTCTCATAGATACTGGACTGACCTTGTATGGTGTTTTGTGCAGTGTGTGATTATGTGTGTGTGCATGCGTGCAGGTCAGGCTGGTGTCGTCAGAACCAAGGAAGAAATCTAGAAAGAGTTTTGGTTATAAGTCAAAGAGAGATAGCGAGAGAAGGGCAGAGAGACGACTAAAGATCGAGAAAGAAAAGGGAGGGATATCAACATCAAACATGACCACTACACAAGGTGCCGGGTTAGGAGGGGATATGGGAGGAGGAAGGGAGACAAGGGAGGAGGAGTAGGAGGAGGGAGGAAGGGGCGAGCTGTGGTTGTTATGTTCATTGTGGTCTTTACCTTTTTGATCCACTTCTATTCAAGCATCGGAAAAAGGAGAAAGAAGGAGATAGAAAGATAAAAGAGAAAGACAGGAAGGAAGAGAGAGAGGGAGAGAGAAAGAGGGAAAGTAAAGAGAACGAAAGAAAAAACAGGTGCAGGAAAAAAGAGAAAATTGAGATTAAATAAAATGCTGTCCTTTCTCTCTGTGTCTTTTTCTTTTAAGCAAGTTATCTGTCTGTGTTATGGTTGGCTACTCAGAGAAAGGATGGCTCAAATGGAAAATGAGGAGGGGAAAATGGCCTGACCTGGGTTTAAATCCATTTCCATTTCATTTCAGCTTTATCAATAATCCCCCAACAACACAATTCACCCCCAACCACACACTCTCGACCCCACCTCCAGCCCTCTTATTGCCACATCCCTCCCTCACTGCCTCCCACTTTCCCTAATACCCCGACTTCAGCTTCCAGAACCTGTAGGAAAGAGATACTGAGGGAAAGCAACTTAGCGGCAAAGTCTTCTTCAGCTGTGGAAATAAACAAAGAAAGGAGGAAGAAGTAGAGGAAGATATAAGGGGGAGTAGAAGGTGGAAGGGTGGATGTCTCCATCTGTGGCACATTGCCTTCGGAGGGATCACCAAATCCCTCTCTACTCTCTCTCTCCGAGTACAGTCGGTGTTGACATTAGAGCAGTCCCTTGATCTAAAGAAAGCGGTGCTTTTGGCTTTGCTCAATTTACAGAGTCAGGATGCTCGCTATAGAAGCCAGCAAAAACACTCAACCCATCGACCGTCCAATCAATGGGGAGCTGCCGGTTTGCCTGGCCGAGGCTAGCTCATCAAAGAAAAAGAGAACAAACAACAGGAGCAAGGGAGGGCTTGACAGAGTGGAACGCCTCAGAAACACAGCGAGAAACCAAGAGACACAGTTATGGGGGGGGGGGGGGCTGGGTGGG
>JAPQRQ010036504.1:0-11734 GCA_037367365.1 Apogon talboti | reverse complement strand
AAAAGTTATAATAAAGTGATAATGGTAATAGTAGTTCTAACAATGATATAAGTAGTATAAGTAATGGTAATCAATAATAAATAATAAATAGAAGAAGAAGACAAAATAAATTGCCAATGGCAAACAAACAAACAAACAAACAAACCAAAAACATTGTACACTGTATTCTGGTTGTTGATATCACTTACAGTATGTGTTATAAACTTCTCATTAAAGACCTTTTATATAGAATTTTTTTCCTTTTACACACAGTACTTGACAGTGGCAATAAGTTCACAGGAACAGATAACATCTTATGTAACTTACTTTGGGGTTCAGCCACTTTCAAACATTTAATTTCACTTTCCCAGCCAAGGAAGTAGGCAGCAGCAGAGGGATTGATAACAGAAAACTCAATTTATAAGGAATTAGGCACAGCTAAGACAATATCCACCCACAATTAAAAAAACAGAACTGATACTATAAATACAACCTTTATGTATTTGTTTTAATCATCTTAACTTATTCTAATTGGCTCTGAGTGTGCTTCTATGCTGTTCTGTTTCAGTATCCTGGGAATGCATATCTTTGGATGTAAGTTCAGTCTGAAGACGGAAACTGGAGATACTGTACCAGACAGGAAGAACTTTGATTCTCTGCTCTGGGCCATCGTCACAGTTTTTCAGGTAACCTACATTTTATGGCTGGTATTTACATATAAAACATCAAATTCTCCAGTGTACCAGGATTGCTTTACAGAATGACTATAGTCGGTGGATGGAGGTCAAGGGCACATTTGGGTTCAACACTCACCAACAGACAGACAAACTACTGCTGCATGGAACTCACATTCCCACAATGCATTTCGCCACAAAATTTCCGTAAAGGCCCGAGTGACGTTTGGGTTTGTTCTGTAAACAAGTGGACTGTGTTTATGATGGAGTCATCTACGAAGTTGTTCACCATGAGGGAAGTGGTTCAGGCGCGTAAGCACGGACAGACTCATGGATGAGCGATCATTAGGATATGACTGGGGTTGGACACATTAGAGCAAACATCTGGGATGAAAGTCATACGCTGCTTTAATCTTTTCAATTACCAAACCATGCTTTTTTCCAAGGGGTGTCCAAATATTTGCATGTGACTGTAATTATTGCTACTCATGTTTTTCAAGGTTCAAGGTCCTTTATTATCCCCTAAGGGCAAATTACTGTACAGCCAGCAGTACATACAACAAAAACAAATGACAGATACAATAAAAAAAAAAAAACACAAATCACACTGTTCGCTGTTGAGGAGCCTGAATGCAGCAGGAATCTTCTTTGGATCTTCCTGAATAGAAACAACACAATGATCAGACAATGATCCATATTTGCAGCAACTGACATGCAAGAGGGATGCAATTCCTTAGAAACACGAAGAAGGATGTGACCTTTTCAAGTGTTTTAGCTCCATGATGTCGTTCTTTTCATTTCCTTTTCCTCTGTATTTCCTTTAGATTCTCACTCAGGAAGACTGGAATGTGGTTTTATACAACGGCATGGCAGCCACGTCTCCTCTCGCTGCCCTTTACTTTGTGGCCCTCATGACCTTTGGCAATTATGTCCTCTTCAACCTGCTGGTGGCCATCCTGGTCGAGGGTTTCCAGGCAGAGGTATGGAATCCAAGCCCAAAAGAAAAACTGAAGTTTGTTGATCTTGTTCAACACTTGTTTCCAGAAAAGTTCAAAAATATTTCCTCCTGTAAAGGCCTTGAGTTATTGGAGACATTTTTCCTACTACCATGGACTGAAATGCCCTATAGTTGATATAAACGTTGAAGCTTTGACAGTTTAAGTGTGTGTGACTCCTGACAGCCATCTGTCTGCTTTTGTAGAAGAGCAGACTTTAACCTTTAGCAGAGACCTTCACAGAGTTAATAAGCGGGGCCTCTTGTGTTCTGCTGATTGGCATCTACACGCCGTAACTACATTTAAAACACTTTAAAATGCTCAAACCCACTAATGACTGTAGGCCAAAGATACTAGAGTGAACAAATAGTGTCTGTTAAACTTCTTTTAGTGTTGACATGTCCTTATTTTTGTTGAACAGGAACTGGGTGGGTGGTTAAATATGTATAAATGGTATAAGATAAAATAAGATAAGATAAGATAAGATAAGATAAGATAAGATAAGATAAGATAAGATAAGGTAAGGTATAGGGGGAAATTCAAATGTACAGCAGCAAAAGAAAAGATACATCAAATACAATAGAAAAATAAAGACAAAATAAAAATATAAAAATTTGTTAAAATGACAAAAATTACATAAACAGTAATAATAATAATAATAATAATAATAATAATAATAATAATAATTAATAAAGTCAAAAGTGTGCAGTAGGTGGCATTGACAACACATCCCTCTTTTTGTCATTTTCACATAAAGACGTCTTTACAGTTTCATTCTATTACAGTAGATACCGACCAAAGTTTGTTTCTATTGGAAGATTGATCTGCTGCATCCAGAACACAGGACTCCAACATAGAACAGAACCTGACAACCTCACACATTCAACTGGGATTGATTCAATAGAACAGGACGCTGACATACAGGGACATTGGAACTATTTTTTAATCCTGTCTGAATTATCGCCTCCTTTACACATAAGCAGATTGTCCATGTAAAATATGATTTTACAAGCCAAGAGGTTTGAAGTGTTTTGTAGAACAAAAATATCAGACTATGAAAATGCATAAATAACACAACAGACACCTGAAAGTTGCAGAAATGATGCCATTATATTTTTCTATATTTTTCAGTCTGTTCAGAGTTACTGAAATTGTCTCTAGTTTCAACAAAAGCCTGACACATAGTGATTTTCACTTCTTTTCATACTTTTTTCTTGTTTGTTTCTGAGTAACAGAGTAAAGAGGAAAGGTGTTGTAAGTGACTTTGATGGTGCCATGACTGTTGATTCCAAACAGCCTACTCTGCGTTTTTTTTTTTTTCCAGAAACTGCTGATTTATTGGTACTTTCACAACCGTCTCAATGGCTCAGACAGAATGGTCTAAAATAGAATAAATATCCAGTGAGCACAAAGCCTAGCTGACGCCAGAGGTCAGAGCAGAATGGCCAGAAGAACATCTTTGAATGCACATGTTAAACTCAGCAGCACATACAGGTACTGGCCACTTTATTAGGTACACTTGCTACTCAGAACCTAATACCTGTAATACCTGTGTACCTAATAAAGTGGCCGGGGAGCATAGATGCTAATTATCAGTATTTACAACAAAACTGTGACTTTCTAGGCTTACATGAAAAGTATAAATAGACAAACGCCATATATCTAGGTGATAGAACAAGTTAAATGGGATCAAAAATCATTCATTGGTATTTTTGTATAAAGTCCCATGGCTGTACATTGGAGGGTGTACACAAGTATATCTCAGACAGCTTGAGTCATCAGTTTTAGACACATTCTCCAGTATTAAACAACTTATGTAGATCATGTTTTTGCGTGAAAATTAATTGTTAGAATACAACCAGGACTCATATAGTTGACAAGTCTCTGGTATAAAAAAGACTGGCTCTGTGGCAGTGTTACAAATCACACCTACATATGCTGCTAATTTCCATTTTCCCAAATGGTATAATACATGAAAAATGTCTCTTTCAGATGCTGGAAATTAGTTGTAATTAAACCTCTGCAGTAAACAGGAGCTTTACAGGGTAGTCTAACCAATGGTCCCTGAGGAAGATGATGCTGTAACGATGTAGATACAGAGAGAAAACTGAATAAAAGGTGGAAATGTACTGTTAATAATGGTGTTATTTTTAAGGGTGGACTATGTGATATTATGAAGTTTTCCATCTGCTGTTTCTGTCACAGTGTGTGTGGGTGTGGGTGTGTGTGTGTGGGGGGGGGGGGTTAATCCGCCATTGGTTTATCAGCATCCTTTTATTTGTGAGTTTTATAGACAGGTTGAAACATTCCTAAAGCTGAGATGTGTGTAACGAAGACAAAAGACCGACACAGTGATTCTTAGAGGCCAAAACAAAACTCAGCTATCAGTGTCTCCCTCTGTCTTTTTATTGTTTCTTCTTCTCTCTGTCTGATTGCCGGTCTTTTCCCTCTGGCTCTCTCACCTTTTTCTGCTCATCCATTCACTCAGTCTGTCGCTGCTGCTTCACACCAGGGACAGTTGAGCCAATTTACCTCACATTTTCTGATGGTAAAGACTGCCAGGGAAATCCCCTCGGTCTTAACCGGTCCTGCTGGGTTTTTGGAGCACTGTGTCAGTAGTATTCTGGGATGTTTAACTGATTTGACCTGATGAAAACCTCTGAGGTGTTTACAGCGGGTAGGACCGGGAGGAAATGTAAACGGAGAATTTAAAACTTATAGTCGAAGAAAATGCAGAGAAATTCGAAGACAGTGACAGAAATCTGTGTGTCCTCTTTGAATTGACAGGGTGATGCCAATCGTTCGTATTCGGATGAAGACCGCTCTTCTTCCAACTTTGATGAGAGCGAGAAGCACGACTCCATTAAGTCTGGTGAGTCGTTATATCTCTGTTGTATGAGACCACAGGTGTCAAACATGCGGCCCGTGGGCCAAAACCAACCCGCCAAAGGGTCCAATCCATTCCAGTCCATGAGATGAATTTGTGAAATGCAATAATTACACTGAAGATATTAACAATCATGTCAAAATCATTTTACTTCAGGTCCCACATATGGACCAATTTGATCTCAAGGGAGTCAGACCAGTTAAATACTATCACAATAACATATAAATAATGAAAATCACAATTTTTTTATCTTAGTAAAAAAATGTAATTACATGACTATGTTTACATTTACAAATTATCTTTTTACAAAAATGTGACTAACCTGAAATGTCTTAAGAGAAGTCAGTGCAATTTTACCAATATTCTACCTGTGACTAACTGTTTTGTGTAGTTGTAATGTAAGTTGTAATGTACATGTGTAAATGATAAACTGAGGTAGAATATTGTTAAAACTGCACTTATTTTTCTAAAGACATTTCAGGTTGTTCATGTTATTCAGATTTTTAAGGAAACTTTTTACATGTAAATATTTTCACATATAATTTAACTTTTTTCACTGTTATTATTTTACTGGTCCGGCCCACTTGAGATCATATTGGGCTGTACGTGGCCCCTCAACTAAAATGACTTTGACACCCCTGTATAAGATTCACATTCTCTATTTGTAGCAAAAGGCAAGTGGTGGAATTAAATTCAAGTATGGTGCTTTAATGCTAATACGAGGTACTTGAATTTTACTGGAATATTTAAATTTTATGCCACTTTCCTTCTACTAAAACACATCTCAGAGGTAAATGTACTTTTATTGCCTTGTTAAACCAATCTCCAAATGTGCTGATTTTGAATGTTTATGATAAACTATAGAAATGTGAGTTTTAGTGGATTTTTTTTTTTTTCCAAACACACATTTTTCTCAATTTTTGTGCCTTTCATCCACATGTAAACATTGTTTCAGGTGGCAAAATATATTTACAACCAGTGAACACTCAGTGACACTACAAATATATGATGATCCTATAAAATATAATGCATTGCAGTAAATCAAAACATTAACAACCTCAATATTTAAATATCTACAGTAGTAAAATGCAACATATGCATTAATATAACAATAATATGAATCCAAAAATATCATATAAAATAGTAAAACACTGGCAGGGGGACCATTTGATCCACAAGTGGCATGTCAAGTACATTTTTCCAGATTAAGGTTTTTATTGCAGAACATTTGCTTGTAGTTCAGTATTTTCACAGCGTAGTATAAGTACTTAGTGAATACTTCATTCACCACTGTCTGAGGTGATACAACTGTTCCTTCTGACTTAATACGGTAAGTGTTGCTTTAACCCTTTAAGACCTAAACAGCCGTCGGTGACAATATCATCTACTGATCTAAAATGTTTAGTAACTTCTGATCAATACATGTAAATAATTAAGGTAAATCATCATCAAATATGACCCATTTGGACGAATGAACATGGAAACACCGCCGTTTTCTACAACATTGATTCACCAGTAAAACTAATGTAGTTTGATAAATGACAGAGGATGAAACACTTGTTTTGTGTTTAATTAATCATATGTTTTGCTGAAAAAAGTCACTTTTCTTCAGTTTCCGTTGTTCTGATATAATATAATATCTGATTGTTACTAAAAAAATCCAAAATGCATTGGATAATAAATATGACAAATTATGACAAATCACTTAGACAAGGTTAAATGTAAAGAAAAAAATCATTTGAAAGTCAACATAAAATTAGTTCAGGGTCTGTAAGGGTGACGCTGATGAAAAAAAGCCTTGCTAGACCCTCAAAGTTAGAGCACATCATGAATAAATATTTTCCTTAAATATTCATACATACATTCCAAAAGAACATGCCCAACAATCCAAACCAGTAGTCTTTTTTTCCAGTGACAACAAACTGAAAACCGAAAAGTAAGACAGAAGTATGTGCCAAAGTATCTACCAAACTCACAAAAACAAGAAAAAGTGCTGAAAAATGGAAGAGCTCCCAATGAGTCTGTTCAGTCTGTATACCTTCACATCCACTGTATCAACTCAGTTCAGAAAGGATTAAACATGACTTCAGAGACCGGGGGAATCACGTCTATACGCTAAGAGTGGGCTTATGCTGCAGAGGAGATCCCATCTCCGCAGTGCAGTGTATGCAGAAAGACCAAACCCTGCAGTCTGGTTCCGCACCGATGGACAAACAACAAGGTGTTGTATTGTGTGTCCGCTCACACAGCGCTGATGCATTATCTCTGTTTGTTTGACATCAACATGGGAACCGGAGCTTTCATCCACATCAGTGTTTTGAGTATCTGCTTTAGTTCTCCGGTTTTGTCTTAGAAAGTGTACCATAAATAATGCCCTGAATCTCTATTGTTGCTCTAAATAGAAGTACCTTCAACTATGGTGGTGGATCCAGAAAAAAAATGGACGGGGGTAGGATGGTGGGGTCCAGGGTCAGAGCCCCAGTGGGGGTTCAAGGGGACGAAGCAAAATGAACATTAGAAATGCTTCAAATCACATAAAACTGTTTGTCCTGTCCGTAAATATTATAGTTTGAGTTTTTGGGTTCGAAGTGAATAACGGGCTGCCTCCTAAATGGACTGCTGGGGTGGGGTTTACCGTGCCTGGCACTGCTTGTTTTTTTTAGTTTTTTTAATTATCATATACTAATAAAATTAATCCAATGTAACCTCACTAATGTCACCAAAGTCCAGAGTTGGCTTTAATAAGGTTGGACTCAGTTATGACATTGAATTCCATTCCATTCCATTAATTGAACATTAGAACCAACAGGATCCAGCAGAGGTATAGGCCTCTGTTTGACACCTGTGTGTGATTCACTCAGTCACTGTCTGTGTTCAAACATAGCTCATATTCAGTCCATGCAGTTCTATAGTTCCATCTATAGTATAATCATACATTCGTACCTTCTGTGGCTGCACTTTGGTTTTTCATACAGACCTAAATGCTGTTGAATAGACAGGTGTCTCTTCATGATCAGACATAGTTTAGATTAGATTCAACTTCCTTTATCATATAGACTCTCCTCATAAATGGCACATGTGCAGTAGACACCCCCAGTACAAGAGATAGGAGAGGCTTGGAATGCATAACTTTGCATTTCGTAGTCATGTGGACGGTGTCGGTAGGTAAATCTGCTATTGAACCATATGCAAATGTTAGCATCAACATGGTGAATATTCATAGCTACTTGTAAAAGTCTCTCAGTCTTGCTGTTGTGAGACTTTCTGCTTTCCAGTTTTTACTGCTATGACTGCTGTCTAACCTACAACAGACCAAAGCAGGCTGCCCCAGGGCTGTCAAATGCCATCCTGGAAAATGCAGCAAATCATACGTGAAGTAGCAGAAGGCAAGACAACTTGATGGGAAGTGAATGAGCAAAGAGTTGCACCGATATGATGTAATGATCTCAAAGTATGATTCTCAAAGTTTGACTGACATCAGATAGGAAGTATGTGATGATTTCAGGAATTTAACAACATATATTTGATGACTTACTGCTTCTCTGACTCTGCTTCCAGACCCTAGAATCTCCACGTTGACGCCTAATGGTCACCTGGAGCTGGGGGCTCTACCAGGGACCAGAGGATCCTACTCCTCAGATCGGAGGAGCTTCACGTTCGAGTCCAGAAAAAGCAGCCTGATGAGTCTGGGAAAGAGCAGCCTGGAGAGACGCTCCTTATCACTGGTACTGACTCCGCCAGGATACAGATACAGATTCCATTCTCTCCATACCTACTGTTTGTGCTTTCATTCATACAAACACAAAACAGAGTCTGGTACCAGAGGACAAAAGAGCCGCAAAACTGAAAGGTGAACAGACTGGATGAAAAGGCTGTCCTGTAAAGCTGAGTTTTCAGCAGCCATTTAAAAAACACAAATGATTCAGTTGATCCAATCAAAAGGAGAAATCTGTCCCAAAGTTTTGGAGAAACAACTGCAAATGTGCAATGGCCAGTGAATGGAGAACACCAAAGCTGGAATAAGGTCTCAGGGGAAGTATGGTGGCTCCAGGCGCTGAAAGGCCTTATATGTAATCAATAAGATCATGAAATCAATCCTGTTTTTGATTGGATGCCAGTGACAGGAGGGGAGAATTAGTGTGATGTAAAATTAATGATAGAGATTTAATGAAGAACCTAATTAAATCTTCTGGACCAGCTGGAGATAAGCAAGAGATGACGGAGTGAAACGAGTAAATCATAAATTACACTAGTTTAATTGTAAAAAGATTAAGTTGTGGACCAAAATTCCACGTTTCTTTGCAGACAGAATGGTTTTTGACTGTTGCAATATTTCTTAGCTGACAGAAACAGGACTTAATGAGATGAAAGATGTGAGGATAAAGGAGTGAGTGTTAGTCACAGAGAAAATCAAGGTTTTTCAAAACAGATGTGATGTTAATAGCTAGCGGGCCAATATGCAGATTCTCAGGAGCTTTATTCTTTAATACAGCTGTCAGGGTTAATCACAAGAACCTTTTGTCAGAGTTATAATAAAGGGATTTGCTGATGTTCAATTAGTGACAGAAGGCAGAAGTCATAAATAGTAGTGAGGGTATTGAAATATGTGGAGTAAAGTAAAGCTGTGTGTCATCAGCATAGCAGTGATGTGGGATTCCACTAGAGGAGTTATGTAGATGCCCCAGAGGGAGATTCTATAGAGAGAAGAGTAAAGGTCCTCGGATTGACCCTTGAGGTTCCCCACAAATGAGGGCAGATGAAGACATGTAATTATTCATTTGTGCATTGAAATATCTGTCAGAGAAGTTGTCCCTCCTAGTTCTAAAGACTGTTGATTAAAAGGATATGATGAATGATCTCAAAAGTAATGGATAAACCAAGTAGAAATGGTGGTCCCATTCCCGTGGCAATAATGTACAACTCTTTGTATGGACATCCTGGGGGGGTGTGCTTATAGGTCACATCCTCAAGATTTACAAAAAGCTTTTTTTTTTTTTTCATCTTTGAAACCCAAGATATAAATGTTTTTCGAAGAACAATTTCCTTTAGTTAAAATGTCAAGTTTATCCGAGTGGGCAAAAAATAAATAAGGTCAAAAACATATTTAATGTCAAGACACTTCTGTCCATTTTTTAAGCGATATAAATTATACATACATCTCACCAATGTTGAAAGAGCACATTACGTCGAAAACCATTTCAACAACTATTGAGCTGTAAGCTGTAACTATTGAGCTGATGGTATTGTAACATAAAAGTTTAGATGTGCTTTTTTTATGCTTTTTTTTCATCAAAATAGGAGGCAGACCAGTGTTAGCAGAGGGTGAAAAAAATGAATCGTATAGCCTGTCCAAGCTATATTTTACAGCATATTTGCATAAGTTTGCCTCTAACAAAAGAAAGAGAGAATAAGAGACAATCACTGATTAAAGTAAGGGCTAATAGGGAACGCTGGGGCTCATTTGTTCCTGCACAAAGAAATAAGAGTTACATAAGAAAATCCTTTGTGGGATTTACGAAACGTTCGCTGACGACTAAGTCTTATACCCACCTGAGTATGTTGATGAATTACATTTGATGTTAAATTGGATGTGGATGCCAGGCTAATTGCTGTTTGCATAAGGGGCCAAATCAGTAAAGGGGTAGCCCGTAGAGGGGCCGTCAAGGGCCTCGCAAACCACAAACCGACGCACGACAGCTCTGGATCGGTGATTCTAAGCTCGGATAATGGAGGGAAAAAGAAGAACTTTTATGCATGGACAGAAAGTTGTTTAAAGAAGTAATGAAACTTAATGAAATAGTAATGAAACTTTATGGAAGGATAATGTTATGGAATGGGGCCACACAGCACAACAAAAGACCTCCGGTACAATAAATGTATATATCGTTATCCTCATAGCATAATTACCTAACTCATACACAAATGGACAAAAGTATGTGGACACGTTGAATTCAGGTGTTTCTTTTCTAACATGGGTCTGGGATACAAACAATAATGACAAATGTCACAATATAGTTTTATATTGGGATAAATATCATGTCATCGGTTAGTTTGGTTCACATTGGTGTCTATGTTTCCAAAATGAGACAGTGATGGTTTGGACTTCATTTATATCAACATGATTTTTTTTTTTCTTTTACCCATGACTCCGATTTTAAATGTTCTACCTCTGAATTTCTAAAGTATTTTTCATGCCCTGACTAATAATTTTCTTCCACAACTAACTATCTACTTTATTCATATCTCACTGAGGAAGAAAATTTCTAATTAAACTTTAAGGAAATATTGATGTTTCTGAACTATATGGACATAAATATTGGTACACATCATGTCTACAGCTGTAAGATGTCCTGTTGATGAGGATTGGACATAAAAACGTCAATATTAATAATCAATAGGGTATTGATCTAATATAAAGCTATATTCTGACATTTGTCATTATTGTTTTGTATCCCAGACCCCTGTTAGAAAAGAAACACCTGGATTCAATGTGTCCACATACTTTTGTCCATATAGTTTATGAGTTAGGTAATTATGCTATGAGGATAATGATATGCAAAAGAAAGAAAAAGTAATGAGATCTGAGCATGGACACTAAAGGTGACTGGCTGCTGTTACTGTCAGTATCCCAGCTCAGTTCAAGTTTATTGCCAAACTCAGAGTCCTTCAGAAGAAACCATCATACTGAGCGAGTGCAGTTTGTGGGTATAGGTCACCTCCTGCTGGGTCGGAGGATTGGTAAGTGGTTTCATGAGCTGCAGCAGTAGCGGCAAGTCCCGGCCTCCTAAATTAAAAGTCTGATTTATGTTGCAATGTAATAATGCAAACATATGAAAACACAATCACATTAGAGCCCCAATAATCTCCACCGCCAGCAGCAACAACCATAACCGGTCCGTTTGTTTTCTTTTTTTTCTCTCTCTCTGACTGTGTACCCACTAAAGTCTTTGATGAAAATTCATGGGCTGGCCAGCAGGGTACTGCCTTCAAGATGCAACTGTGTATTGCATATTATTTGGGCTTTAAGATGGATGGGATTGTTTGTGCAGATTTGGAAATGAAACTGTCCAGGAACACAAACAATTTTAACCCATAAAGACCCAAACAGCCACTGTTGACCAAAACCATCTACTGATGTAACTGTTTAACACCTGTTGATCCACTAATCCTATCAATACATGTCAAAATACAGTTATTCA
>JAPQRQ010036502.1:0-11737 GCA_037367365.1 Apogon talboti | reverse complement strand
GGGCGTTCAGGAAGGGGGGGAGCGTACAGAGGTGTGTGAGGAGCAGAGGTGATGGTGGTATCAGCACAAGGGAGGCTGCTGTTCTGGAGGGGCGAGGTTTCCATACTGGAGAGGTGTGACGAGGGATCCGACTGGGTGGAGTCAGGACAGAGTCAATTCAGCTCGTTTGCACAGTCCTGATCTCCATTCACAGAATGTTCATCCCCATTTTTCCCGTGGCCTGAGATATGTTTCAGGCCTCTGTACACGTCCTGGACATTGCTGTTCTCCAGGTGCTCCAGTTTCCTCCTGGAAGTGTCCTTACACCTCTGTAAGCTGTATGCTGTATTTCAGCTCCCTCTGGACTCCACAGCTCCTCCATGTCCCCTGAGATGAAGGCCCTCTTCTTTTCATTCAGCAGGGCCTTCTGATCAGGGGTCACCCAGGGCTTCTTGTTTGGAAAACATCATACTGTCTTGGAGGGTACAGTGTTTTCCACACAGACGTTTATCCCTTTAACTCCTGAGACATTATTTCATGTAAACTTGCAGCTGTGAATTTGTGTCTGTTTCAATGTCATAAAAGTTGCTGTCAGTATGTGCTTGTGTTCCTTTTTTTCAGTGGTTTTGCTTTAGTGTGTGTTTTAGGTTCAAAACAGGGTGGAATAAGAGAAAAAGGCAAAGAGGAATTGAAGTTTGACAGGTTTTGACCAAATAAGGCACTCAGAATGTACATCAATAAGAGATTTAGGATGTTGAACATGAACTGTGAACTAGAGCACACTGAACAACAAGTGTTTGAATTTTAGCCCAGTAGTTTTTGTTTTGGGGCTCTTTTTTTCTAAATCAGTCCAGCTGATTTTTGGCAACTGGTTGAACTCAAAAAAGCAGTTACAGAGTCAAAACTCAGTGAAAACACAGTAATAAATAAATAAATAAAAAAAAGAAAATCTCAACAACACTGCAAACAACAGTGAAAACAAAAAACGACGAGGAAAACTGTAGAAAAGTCCAAACCGTCTATTTTGATAGTGAGTTGGTCTCACTCACTGCTCTGTGTTTTGCCCTCCATTACACAAGTGGCGGGAGGTGCACTGAGCATGCTCAGATGTCTATGGAAAGCACAAGGTCTAGTCTCTCAGTACGTTCTGAAATTTTTCTTATTGAGCAAATTGTTGAATTTTTATGAATGTTGACAATAAATCATACATTCAGAATACTCACCACAGACACGTCAGGAGTTAAAGGGTTAAATAGTCCGTAATGCAGTGGGTCAGACTGTCAATGTCCTCCCCTTGTGAGCTACATAGTATGTCCCAGTCTGTTGTGTCAAAACCAGTCCCTCAGCCGCTCTATTGCATCCCCCATCCAGATCTTCACAGTTTTCCTCTGTGGGGGCAGTCTCTGTAACACTGGAGTGTAAACAGGAAGCAAAAGGACAAGGTTGTGATCAGAGTGGTCGAGAGGTGGGAGGGCAGTCGAGGTGTATGGATCTTTAAAATTTGCATATAGTAGATCCAGTGTTTTATTGTCTCTTGTGTGGTGGGTGACATATTGTGTGAAGTTAGGGAGAATGGTAGAGAGGGAGGCATGATTGAAGTCCTCAGAGATGATGATAAGGGCCTGGGGGTGTTGCGTCTGCAGCTTGGTGCTCTGCGTGCTCTGTATGCACTTGCACACAGCAGCAGTGTTGGCTGAGGGAGGGATGTGTCAGAAATAAGACATGTGAAAACTCCTGCAGGACATAATAAGGCCCAAAACTAACAGTCAGTAGTTCAATGTCTTTGAGTTGTTCTTTAACAGTGATGTGTCCAGGGTTTCACCATCTGTTATTCACAAACACTGCCAGACCCTGCCTTTCCTCTTACCGCTCTCAGCCACGGTCCAGTACGGATAGATGAGGGTGAACCTGTCCAGGGAGACAACAGAGTCCGGTGTGTGCGTGTGCAGCCACATTTCCGTTAGGGAGGTGACACTTGCCTCTCTGTACTCCCGTTGCAGCCTCATAAGCGCTAACAGCTAGTCCAATTCGTTCGAGAGGGTGTACACAGCAGAGTGGCTGAATGGGTCTCCCAAGGTGGGCTCTAAAATTCCACAAAACAGTAGTAAAAGTAGTGCAAAAGTTGCAAAACATGTACCCCTAGTTGTGCAACTCCTAGGGGATTTAGTGAAGTTAAAGAAAAATCTAAAAATACAGATAAGTACTAAAAGATACAAAAGAAAGGACGTAGCAAGGGAGAGCTGGTTTATCGTGCAACAATGTGCAACCTCAAATATGGTCTAACCCAGGCACTGTATAGTAAAAAAATAGCATAACTGGTTGTATTTTCTCTCCCATTACTATAAAATACATGTACCATTACCCCCAGTAACTGACTTATTTTCACAGAAATAGTAACATCTCAGGGAGTTACCTCTGTATTGTTAATGAAACAAATTGTTAGCTAGCTACCTTACAACATGTAGAAAAACTAGCAACCAAACTACTTTACGTTGACTTAACGTTCTTAACATTCTTAGCGTTCATAACTCGTACTCCGGGTCCGGGTCTCGGGGGCAGCAGCCTCAGTATAGGTGCCCAGACAGCCCCCTCCCCAGCTGCTTCCACCGGCTCTTCCGGGGGAATCCTGAGGTGTTCCCTGGCTAGCCGAGTGATATAATCCCTCTAGCGTGTCCTGGGTCGGCCCCGAGGTCTCCTCCTGGTTGGACACCCCTAAAACACCTCCCCAGGGAGCGAATTTGCGAATTGTAGGATAGTGGGGGAAGGTACCACCTTTCTTGCTTCGGATTGGCTAGGAAGGCTCCATGTGCCTCTTTATATTTCAGTCTCAATGAACCGACCCTAGCATATGTCACTGTCCTGAGTGGGTAAAGCATAGTAATAAGAATAATCACTTTACTGTCCACAGATGTGGAAATTTGTTTTTGGCTTCACATGTAGGTTATAAAAATCACAAGTATACAGAATAAACACACAATATTTTAGTACTGTGAAAACAAATATCAACACTTGTAAATGTTTTAGTAAAGTGTTGTAAAGTGATTATTATTATTATGCAGGAAGTTTCCATCAGCATTGGTTATTTGATAATTTCAATATATAACTAAAAACAAAACCTCATAATATGAGTTTTACACACACACACACACACACACATATATATATATATATATTTATGTACGCAAGCATACACCCTACATATTCCATTTACATACATGCATACATGCACTAACTGTATACACATACTCTTATCTCCAAAGTAACATACTGTATATACACATCTTCATATAGGATTTCATTTTCACAATCATGAAAGATGTTAAAAATGAACAGCATAGTGGTATGAAATATAGTATTACTTCTTCAGTAGAAAGAATTTGAGTCTGGATTTGAATAATGTGAATTAAGGCGCTATTTTTGATCACGGAGGGTTTGGTATCCCATAATGTGGGAACTTTGAATTTGGTATTAAATTGAGAATCAACAATGACTGAATGTTAGTTGACTGCCTTGTAGTGTATGAATGTAAAATTAAACAAGAACCACTTATAGAATGTTATTATTATCAATATTATTATTAACCTCTGCTTAGCGATGAGTGATGCATCTACTGGCACCTGACAGCTTGAGCGGCACCTGACAGCCTGCCCTGCACGTGAGTAAACGCCCAGATCAAGTAGCCAATCAGAGAAGAGCCTTTCTAGCCAATCAGAGTCAAGAAAGGTGGCACCTTCCCCCACTATCCTACGATTCGCAAATCCGCCCTCAGGGAGGCGTCCTGGAGGCATCCACACTAGATGAACTTTTTTAACATTTACTGTTAAAGACAGTTGAAGCTCACATCTGCTTAAACCGCTGTCTGCATTAAACTAGTGGACTACAACTGATCCAATCTGTGATGCTACAGCTTTAACATTGCATTTGGTTTTATCAAACAACCCAACGAGATGGAAAATTGGCACTGGAACCAGGCCTATTCAACACACAACTTTAGAGTGCTGGGACATTTTGGCCTGTAAAACCAGGTGTTACTGATAATATTAGCTAAGGCTCTGTTCTAATTAGTTGACCCAGGAAACTGCTCCAGCACAGGACCGGGAAGAAAATGAATCCACCTGAACTGAATGCAGCCATTTTTAATGATACCTTTCATACGTGTGTTTTCTGCAGTCCTGTGTGTGGTGTCAAAAATGTTTATTGATCCCTTTTTTTCTTGTATTCTTTCAACAAATCCTCCACATGGCCTGAGCCACCCCAGCTCATGTTGTTACAATGGTTTGTGTAGAAATGAACAACTATTGTGAGGGGTGAAAGGTCACTGCTGGTCTGCATTTTCTGCTACTCCTTGCCAAGGGCTGAAACATACAGATGGGTTCTTTATGAACTTCTTGCTTCCCTTCTGGCTAAGAAAGTCTCCTGCAAGGCATCACCAGGAATCAGCTGATGAGACAGAAATAGAACTGCCCTACACACACACACACACACACACACACACACACACACACACACACACGCACAGACGCACACACACGCACACACACATGTACACACACACACACACACACAGACGCACACACACGCACACACACACACACACACACACACACACATACACACACACACGTACACACACACACACAACATTCCCCTCTTCCCTTCCCATCCTTGGCGATGGCAATGTATTCATAGCAGTGCTAATTAACAAGTCCACACCAATGACGGGTAAAGGGAGTGGAGACAGAACAGGCAGAGACATAGAGGGAGTCTGTGGACATGCTGAAGTGAATATACGAGGCCTGAGGCTCCGGCCATCCCTTTCCATGTGGGTTTTCTGTTTGCGTCATTGTTTAGATTTCTCCTGTGTGTTTGTGCCTGGGAGATTATGTGTACATTTGTGTACTTGTTTTGACAAGTCCAAAACAAGGTTTAACCTACCTCTGGCTTGTCTGACTGTCCCTGCTGGCCCATGGCACCGTTCCAGAGAGAGAGGAGGCAGTTCACACCACACTGACCCTGGGGTCATTGTCTACCATGCTGTCGGTAACATGTTGGAGTGACAGTTTCCTTTGGAGGTTTCCACCTTAAGTGAGGTGCTGGGCAGTGTGTTCAAAAATCTTTTAAAGACTAACCTCCATGGCTTATAGTTTCTGTTGCAGCTATTGATTATTTTTGTAATCGATGAATCTATCTTTTTTTTCTTTGCTTTGATTTGATGAAATGACTATTTGAATAGGTGAAAAAAATAATAAAAATGTGAAACAGACATGTCTGAAAATGACAAACAACTTGTCCTTTATCCCAGAACCGGCTGAAACAATGACCACAAAATGTAAAGGGATATAGAAAAAATATATATATAGAAATAACAACAACAGTAACATCAGTATAAAAGCATATATAAAATATCTATAGATATCAACAACAACAAACAAGTTAAATGACATCTACAAACTATATGTGCACTGCAGTCTTCAACACAGTTGGATTCAATGTACTAACTTACTAACAACTTAAGATGGAACTAACATATAACTGAAAAAAAGAGACAAATACTTTTAATGTTTGTGTGAAAGCGTCAAAGTTTCAATGAGTAAGTGATGGTTCCAATGAAGAAAAGTAAGCATACAGATATTTCCTGCCTTTTTGTCCTTGTCTCTTCTAAATTACACTTCATGTTGTTTGTGTTGATCCTGGCATCATGTACGTCACAATAAGCATCAGTGTGAAGCACAACAGTGGAACCAATGTTTAGCAGCAACGAAACTAAGGAAAGGAAGCTTCGACTAAGGAAAATTTGAATTGAATATTTTCTTTAATCGATTCGAGTCGATTAATTCTTTCAGCTCTAGAGTTAATGTTAACAGGTTAGGTAATGATAGAAGTACCACTGAGACCATGTGGTCAGAGGAAAATGACTGCCTTGTGAATACAGACAGTATGGAGGAAACTGAGGTGCTTTGTTTTAGCTTAAATGTTGCTAGAGTGTCCGTTTGTGATTTTCAGAGAGTAAATGTATTTTGTAAAATTCATAATAGATCACCATATTATACTGGTATTTTTCAGATAATTGACCCCTTATTTTTCATGGATCACGTGTTTCATTGTAAAGACTCCACAAATTCTTTGCTATTTACATTTGGATATGATGCACAGCCACAAAAATCTGAGGTTAGCGCTTTCATTGTTCATTGTTGTTTGTCATGAAAAAACAGTAGGTTTGTGTAGTGGGAATAATTCAGCTGTCCATATAGGTACATATGGAAAGAACAACATGAAAGTTTTAGATGTGGAACATTTTAACTTTAGAGTACATTTTGTGTATAATTTTCTGTGGATGGAAATGTACAGTCCTGAAATCAGGGTTTCATGTCAAAGGGGATGAGACTCCACTCTGTGAGAATTAGGCTCAGGGCACTGATTTAGTTTTATATTAAAAGAGTTCCTTTGTGATGTGTAGCTTTAACATTGCATGTCTGCCAGATGTGTCAAAACAACAGCAAGAATGTCGGTCTAAGAACAGGAACAGCTGGTGCACTGACACCCACTGAAACCCAGTGCTTGATGCTATACCAGGTTACCATGGCAACTGACTGTGCACCCTCTGTTTTTCACAGCTGTTCCCATGGTGCCTGTGTTTGGCACTGCCCCTGGATTCCCACTGGGAGGAGAGATAGATAGCTTCTCATGGTCAGAGGTCACAGTGATGACGTCAGTGTCATGGCAATGTCATGTTATTTTTCCATTAATATTACATAGGGATCAGTGGAGTTGTCGTTTGTGTCAAACTCTAAAATGCATTTATCTTATTTACATTTTTTGTTCTGCTTTTGGGACAACAGTGGCCCACGTTTTGTGTCATGACATTTGATGGACGCTTATTTGAATGGATTTTAGATCATTTGCTCCACTTTATAGATGTTACTGAAGTCAATCCATTCCTTTTCTGAAACACTTAGCCCTTATAAGGGTTGCAGGGGTGGAGCCAATCCCAGCTACCAATGGGCAAAGGGGTTGTTCACCCTGGACATGTTGTGAGCAGAGGTTAACAATGATGAAGAATCAAGAGAAAGAAAGACAAAGAGAGGGACACTGGCTGCCAGAATCATGACAAATGTTGACCCAGAGTCACATGAACTCTGACATTTATCATTTATTTTATTAACCTTTATTTAACAAGGAAAAAAATGACTCGAGATTAAAAATCACTTTTGCAAGAGTGTCCTGGCCAAGGCAGCAGCAGCAGATGGTCAGGGATCAGTCTGTCAGTCTGTAGGATAGTACGAAGGGAAAAAAAGCTGTATGTGACTCTTATAGAGAATGCCAGTGTATTGTTTTTTGTTTCTGTTCTACTCTGGGCCATGGTACCTGGGAACTACTTGATTGGAATGTGTGTGAGGTGTCTGGAAGAGATAAGCCCGTGTGAGCAGTAAGAGTGTAGTATAAACAATCGTTTCACAAGGTTTCAAACAGTCTCATGTAATATAAAAGAGAGTTCAGACAGTCTTATATAATATAGAATATATGTAAAATTGCCATTACAATGAAATTGCCATCACATTCCCCCCTTTTGATCATTCATTGATCAATTAAAATATATGATAGAAAGACTGATGAAAACATCCATCAGTACACACCAAGTAGGTTTAAGTATAAACTCCATAAATTATCATAGAAAAATAGCTGTTGTATTTGTGGAGGGCAGAGTCCTGGATAACATACAAGCAAAGTTATTCAGAATAGGGGAGGTTTTCCATATTTACATGCTGGGACGCTTACTGATTACCATGATAAATAGGATCATCAGAAAAAAGGAGAAGTTGATTAAGGAATATCTGAACCCAGATACGGGTGCCATGGTCTAGGTCTGTCCATGGTTAGCACCTTATTCTTAACCTCACATAGTTACGAGGGTAACTATTATAGCAACAACAAACAGCAGAAAAATGATCAAAACAGTAAAGGTTGTTGCTTGAGATCGTTGGATGTCACGTACGACAATCATCAGCTGACTCCAGCCTATTCTTCATTCCTCAGGTGTAGATGTGGAGGAGTGGTGTTTCTCAAATGTCTCTCAAAGTTCGTAAGCGTTTGTGGAAAGAACTATGTTTTGCTAGAGTTCGTTTCTGTTGACACTGTGAGGTTTCCACGAACCAGAGGCTTCTGTTATCACCATTAGGTTTCCACCTCTGTTTTACCTAGTTAAAGACGATGTACTGTGCAGTGGTTGTGTGGTGTGAACCCTGTGACCCTTGAGCAGCCTAGCTTGCACTCAGGGTTGGTTTAGCTGTTGTGGGAAAACAGAAATAGCCTCTGTCTTCTGGATCTCACTGGAAGGTTGCTCCCACGTGGGAGGGTGTTGGCTACCCTGCTGACGTCAGCATTACAGGTGGAACAGAGCGTTTTAATTCACCATCCTCCTTCATTTTCAGCTCCTTCTCTGGGTTGTTCCAGGCAGTGGAAGCAGAGCATTTAAAAGCTTTCTTTCCCAGTTTGGTTAGAGGTAACAGATCCTGGGACCAGAGACTGTAATTACTGAAGTCATATGACTCTGCCAACTGCAGATTGCAAAAGGCATGTATCTAATCATTAGATTTTATGCATCGAGTGCATATGAGATTCCAGGGAATTTTTGCAGTTCACACTGTCATGAAAAAAACAAAGGTAAAAAAAAAAAAAAAGAATCTAGGTATGGGCCACTTTTGGATCTACAGTCTAAACATAGCCCAAGATCATTACAACTGCCATTATGTACGTCATTGCTTACTACTTCATTAATTTTAAAAAAAAAGTCAATGTCCCTGCCCACTCATTGCATGCGTCCACTGCCTGGTCAGGATATGTCCGGTCAGCTGGTCTACCTCCCTGTTCCATCTGCTGTCTCCGCTCTATCTGGAAACACTCTGATGAAGAGAAATGTACAGTTGGATTTATAATGTTAGCCCATGTCCTGCATTGGGAAACTTTTTATTTGGTAACTTCTGATTATTTTTGGGGTTTTCTTCGTGTTGCCTAGATGCTTTGAGGGAATTACATGTTATTTTGTTTGGACAGCTTGTGTTCTTCCAGTAAAGCCTGGCAAAGACTAATGTTATCACCCACTGGTTCTGTAAAGCCACAGCATCGTTCATCGAGTTTGGACGGGTCATGGTGGAAGACTGTTGTCTGATTATTCTTACCACAGTAATCTGTTGATGACAGATGAGCTACTATGTTTACTACCTGCTACCTACGCAAGAGCTGAGTTTTGTCGAGGGGAGGACATGTCTGCGTTCAACAGACCCAGGTGAAGTGGCTTTAAGTTGGTTACATCCAATAATGTGGTGGTTGGACAAAATAAGGAATCTGTACATTTCTTTGGGTTATGGGAGTGGAATTTCATACCATCTCTGACCTTTAATAAATGACAGTGAAATTAAATTGAGAATATTTTTTTTACTTAGTATTCTGTAAGAAGAATATTGCAGTTCTATTGCATTAAGCTACTGAACTTTCCACTCATTTAACCTTCTTCACATCTTGACGATTTAGGCAGCGCAGACCGATGTATGAAAATTTATCTGAAACGCTAACATAAGTTGAACTATCTTTTTTTTTTTTATTTTGACTGTGTACATAGCTTGCATTGAATGTTTCGATAACTTATAAATAACTTTTACCAAAAGAAAGCCTAGTGTGTTTTCCATGTCGCAGCCAATGAAAAGGCTGCCACGAGGATTCAAATCATAACCGCACTTGACATTGCAGTGTCAGCATCACTGTCACCATCAGCAAAACTCAGAAAAACTGTGCCATGAAGTCTTCTGGCCAAGGCCGTGGCCGTGGGTGTGGACGTGGACGCAAGGAGGATCCATCATAACTCACACCCTCATGCTCTGATGGAGATGATGCAGGTTCTGATGCCTTTCGGGCATCGTCGGTGGCATCCATAGCTCCATCCGTGGCTTCCACCTCCCATCAGCCAAGCCTTGCCAAGAAGAGGAGGGCCAAAAAGACACAGTTTTGTCTTAATGTCCATGTGCGATTTCCCTCGGCAGAATGCCATCCTCTGGAGCATGAAGAAGACTGACTACCGGAGGATGGACAAGAAGGCAAAGCTGTGGGAGGATCAAGCCAAGGCCATGGGGAAAGCACCTTCAAGGGTGGTTCAAATCCTTGCGAGACACCCACATCCATCTCAACAAGAAGAAGAGCGGTGACGGCGCCTCAGCATTGACAGAGAGGGAGAAGTGGGTGAAGGCAAACTTCGGCTTCCTCAAGACTGTGGTCCACAGTCATGCTGAGCCCATCAGCAATGTAGACTAGTTATAAATGAATATCAGTATGAATAATTATTTTGTTTAATTTTATTCTGATTGCAAATAATTTAATTTGCCTTGTATTGTTTGCCTTGTATTTTAATAATTAGTTGTCATAATTGCAGGCGAAGGCAGCACACAGTGTGGCAGTTTTGCCAACTTGGCGATTTCGCTAAATCTGCCGACCTTTTCAAATCTTCTTGGCAACTTTTTTTTTCAAAAGTGACTAGCGATAAATCAAATGATGATCATGTCATGACATGACAGCCAACTCTGCCTCTGATTGGCTTCCCTGGCAGCACTTGAATGCTTCGCAGATGTGCAATCATTATTAACATCGTGTAGTTGTTACCACCATGGACAACCCTCCCGCCAGCGCCACCCCTGATAGCGACATGCTGCCCCAACCATGACCATGATTTAAATAATACATAAAGTTGGATGTTGATGCCTCTTGAGACTCGACCTATATTTTCACTTGTGAGCTGTTTAAGAAAAAAAAGTAGTTGCTGAAATTGCTTTTTCTAAATGTAGTTTTACAAACTACATTTCTCCAGGGGTAGAAATGTAGTTTGTTTGAACTACTGCCATGCTGAACTACTGGTAGTTTTACACGCTATGCATGCAAAGAATGTTCCCCAACAATGGGCACTGGCTGCATCAGGGTGGGGTTCAGAGACAGCAGACTATGTGGACCAGTACACGCAGCAGCCACTGCAGCTACAGTATCAACAGCAGCAGCCTCAGTACCAGTGGATGATGCCTCCTCTTTAGATCACGCAGCAGCCAAGCTCCGCCTCTCTACCTGCTGCTCTGGGTGCAGCTGGCCAGGTACTGATTCAGGTTCAAGGTACTTTATTATCCCTTAGGGGCAAATTGTTGTACAGCCAACAGTTACACACACATCAACAACAGATGACAGATACAACACATGAACACCAATCACACACTATTCACTATTTAGGAGCCTGACAGCAGCAGGTATGAATGCATCCTTGTGCCTATTGGTACTGCTACGTGGTAGGGCGTATCTGCGACTAGACTGAAGCAGCGTGAACTCAGACCATTGAGGGTGGGCGGGGTCATTCAAGACCAATCGGGCCTTATTCTGAGTTCTGACCTTATGCAGGTGTGTAAGGTCATTTAAGGTCACTCCTGCAATTCTGCTGCACACCTTTACCAAACCCTCGAGTCTGATTTTGTTTTTGATGGTAAGTAGACCAAACCAGCAGGTAAAAGAAAAGGTTAAAACCAACTAAGTAAAACAAGAATAGAAGATCTTCAAAAGTTCTGTCGACGTTAAAACTCTAGTGCTTGCGATAAAAGTACATGCGTTGATATGCTTTTTTAAAAAATGCATCCACATTGGTCTCAAAGGACAGTTGTTCATCAATGACAGTGCCAAGGTGTTTATACTGTTCCACAGCTTCAACTGTCTGACCATTGATCAGAACAGGAGAGAT
>JAPQRQ010036501.1:0-11738 GCA_037367365.1 Apogon talboti | reverse complement strand
CAGTCAGAGCCAGGATTCGAACCGCCAACCCTTCGGTCATTGGACGACCCGCTCTACCAACTGAGCCACAGCCGCCCCAATGTTTTATGTTGTTTGTCTTCATTATCTCCATGCTATCTTTATGCATGCACATTTTTGTCTTTCTTTTTTTTGTTGCATTTGTCAGTCTCTGTATTTCAATCCAATCTGATATATGTGAAGTATGTACATGAGGAAAAACTAAAGTTTCAGGAGAAAAAACAGCTCTTATGAACCAAAGTGGTCGTATTTAGTGTGAGCTCCCTTTGTACTTAATATATTTAACCCTTTTGTTGAGACAACATGAGATTTATGGCATTAATTTTCTAATATTTCAAGCCAGGTTTGATTTAACACGTGTCAGATGTTTCTAATTGTTTGCACTGCTTCTTGTCATGGGGTCAGAGGTCACACTGAATACAGATTTTTAACCTTTACAACACATTTAGTTCAGTTTTTTGTGTCTTTTAAAACTGTGCACATATTTCCTGTATTTTCTTGTATTTGAAGAAAAGAGAATAAGAAATAAATATGTATTTTCATTTCAACCTAAGGTGACCTAAGACTTTTACACAGTACTGCACAAGTCAAGAAAGTCAATTATGTTAAAGACTGTAAAGAAACATCTAGTTCTGTGTTAAACGGCTCATGTGACTACATCGTTAGTCTGTTATCATACATCACCAACATCAAAACGGCCTCTTCCTCTGCACATTTTACCACAAGTTTTGAGAAAGAGGGTAAAAAGTATTAAAGAGGACAATGGTTTGAGTCTGATCATGTGGAAGGTCATGTCTTCAGACTCTGAACATGTCATGGACAGAGACAGTTATGATGATGTAGCAACAGGTTTACAACAAACTGTGTCTTGTAAAATGATCTTTTAACCTGACAAACATCTTAAGTGTATATGATGCATAATTCAATGGGTTTTTTTTTCTGAAATATAGTCCCATGGGCCACAACTAGAAGAAACTGGACGTCCTCTCTCTATTTTACGGTGATCTACTCGTGCTAACGCTAATCCAAGCCGCACCGTTTCCTTTATTTTGTGCTCCACATTTTTCCAAACGTACCTAAAGATATGACATGGGTGATCTTTTCACGTAGCGCTAACCACACCATCTGACAGTTTTAGCTGTGTTCATTGTACCACAGGTCATGCATAAGGAAGATTTAAGTTATGTTTTAGCACATGCGGTAAACATGAACGTCAAATAAAATCCGTCACATAAAAGGCGGGCACTTTGGCACTGCAGGGTGAACAACATGTGAGCAGAACTTAGCGACTCTCCTGGGGCTTGGTATAATTCATGTGACGCTGGAAGAAGCTTGAGGGTGATCACTTTGCTGTGATTAATGCAGTATGTTATATCGGCATGTGTAAAGTCCGCAGGGATCATAAATACTCAACCAGGCCTGGGATTACTACAGTAAATCTGTTGAGATAAGTGTATCTTTTAACATGACATCTGCTTCTGTGCAGATAAACATGCGTGCAGTGCCACCATTAGGTGTTATGTTCCCACTTTTCCACCTTCTGAGGCTTCACCTGGAACCGTGGGAGATGCTCTTTGTACTTTTGGATGCATGTAATTTATTCATTATAAACTACAGGCGGTAAGGTGATGATTGGGTGTATTTTATGTTTTATTCAGCAGAAAAGGAGTGTAAATGCTGAATTATGTAGCATCAGTTTTCTGTATATTGATTATTAGACATGAATTATTAAGGGTTTCAGTGGGTGTTTGTGCACTACAGACTGTGACAGAGGAAGAATCAACACAGTGTTTTAACCCATAAAGACCCAAACATCCAACGTCAACCAAAATCATCTACTGATTTAAATGTTTAATAACTTCTGAACCATGGATCCTATCAATACATGTAAATAATTGGTGTAAAATGCAGTGTTCATGGTCATCAGATATGACCCATTCAGACGTTCAGAGGCTCTGTAGTTACCCTGGAAACGCTGTCATCTTTTGCAACATTGATTCACCAGTAAAACCCATGGAGGTGGATCAATGACAGTAGATGGACACACTTGTTTTACGTTCAATTATTGATATATTTTTGTTCAGTTTTCTGTTTTTGATATAATAACCCTCAACTCTAATCTGAGTTTTAATGAACATCTACATGATCAGTGAATTAAATATAGGAAAATACAGGATTTACACTGAAAAAGCACAAAATACAGAGGATAATATTATAATAAATGGTGATAAATCACTTAATAAAAGTTAATTAGAGAGAAAAATTAATTTGGGAACTGACTCTGGGTCTTTATGGGTTAATAAAGTGTCCAGCCACTCTTTCCCATCAGAACAGCTTCAGTACTATCTCTGAGCTCTACTAGACGGATCAAACATCATTCTCTGGAAACGCAGTTCCTCTTTTTGTGTTTTGGTGATGATGGAGAGCACTGTCTGATAATTTGGTCTAAAATCTGGGTTGGTGACTGTGAACACTTTCATTCCCATCAAAGCATCTACTGACTGTCTATGAGGACGTCCCGGAAGAGTCCCTGGCCATCAGTTTTTCCTTTAATTTGTCATGTTTTGTCTGTGTCATGGTTGGCAGCCAGTTGTGTTTGTCTGTTCTTGTGATTATCATCAAACCCAGGAGGACCGACGAGCTGAGTGTGCTGTCAGCTCTTTTCACGTCTAAAGATATTAAACTCTGACAAACAGCTGATGAAGTTACATAGGAATGTTCTGGCCAATCAGACTTGAGGTTAGAAACTAAAGGGGGCGGAGCCTTCACACTCATGACCTACCTGAGGAAACCAGTCGGTGTTTGCTTTTAACACCTTGTCCACAACAGCACGGGTGTTTTTCTAAACAGAACTGTTCTTCCTCCATTTGTTAACCCTCCGGTGACCCGTCCAGAGAGGTCCTTCTAACCAAAAGTGTGCAATCTGCCCAGTGCAGTAGTGTCAAAATGTTTTTCATACACTTTGTTTTTGACCTTTTTTTTGTATTTAATCAACTTGAGCCATAAACAAAAATACCAAATACCCAATAACTCATATTTTGAACTATTTTAATGCCATGTTTGTAATGTAAACAAATGCAAAAAGTTTTTTTTTTTCAATAGACTACATAAGAATGGTTTATTTATTTATTTATTTATTTTTTGTAGCCTGGCACAATGCAGTGATTAACACCAACATTGGTTAATATGCATTATTTTTTGTGCTAGGTCAAATGCCAAAAGCTAAAATGCGTCAATGTGTATTTTTTACTCACTTCAGATAAGGGTGTCTAGTGTAGTAATTTTCCATCATTTACAATGTGCTGATTTTAGTGGCTGGGTCAGAAGTTTGAAAAATTGTGCAAAAATGAACAACTTTTGAATTCTGACCTAATACAAATTGTGTAAAATAACATGACCTTTTATAACATGAAGTGCAAAGCGTGCATAATGTGCTCACCCGGATACTGGAAGGTTAAAAGAATTCTGTCTGCATGACAGTGCAAAAACAACTCCAAATTGGTCCAAACTCTCAGGCCATGTATACACACATACTGGTATTTATAGAAAGAATATATCCTCACTGTCATATCTGCATAAATAATACATATGTAGCGCGCCATTATATGGTTAGAGTTAAGACAAATAAAAGTCCAACACATGATCTTGATGTATTTTTTTTGTCTCATACTGTGACATTCTGACCCTAAAATATTTAATAAAATCTCCACTTTGGCCAGATTTTCGAGAAATAATAATTTTCAGTAACCTAAACTGAAAGCACATAAGAAAGTATCTGTTTTTCCATACGTGGCATCAGAGAGTAGAGAAAAATATCTGTTTTGCAAAATAGCCACATTAGTGTGGACAGGACACAGGTATTTTAACTTGGACCTACTGGAGAGAGCTACAGAAGGTCCGACATGTCTACTCTCATACAGATATTTTAATAAAATTACAAATAGATCTATCTATCTATCTAAAACAACTATAAACTGATGGAAACTGCAGACGCCACAGATATTGGATGTAACAGATGCAGAGACTTTAATCTGTGATGAAGCTGAGCACCAATGATGTGTTAATCTCCTCTGGATAATCTATTTTATCAATTTATATTTTCCAATATTTGATGTTTCAGATGCATGTTCATTATACAAAACAATACCAGACATGCACTTATTGAGACGTGATGCATTCGAGATCTGATCTACTTCGTTTTCCTGTCTGCATGGAAACAGACGAGAGGCACGAATCTGTGTAGCATTATATCTGCTTTAGTGTGGACGGGGCATTAAATGTTGTTCAAAGTGAGTCAGAAGGTACAGGAAGTGCCAGTGGATGGTACCAGTTGTAACAGAGCCAACTGTTCAGCCGATTAGCTGCCACTTTATTTGGACTGGACGCAAATATAACCTTAAAGTCAGTTGGATTCCATCATTAAACCAGATATCATGAGTCTGAAGAGAACATCAGTGATTTAGTCCACAGGCGTCAAACTCATTTTAGTTATCTTAACTTATCTTATCTTACCAATAAAATAGTACTCCAAACTTTTCTCTATGTTTTAGGGTGAAATAAGTTTAAAAAAAAAAGAAAGAAAGAAATTTACATTATGAAAATGTTTGCATCTACAAACTATACTTTAAAAAATGTGAATAACATGAACAACCTGAAATTTCTTAAGAAAAATAAGTGCAATTTTCTGAATATTATGCCTCTATTTATCATTTGCACATGTACATTACAACTTACAGATCACAGTGAATCTACAAATACACAAACCATGTAGTAACAGGTAGAATATTGGTACAATTGCACTTATTTTTTGTAAGACTTTTCAGGTTGTTCATATTTGTTCAGATTGTTCACATTTTTTGGGAAAGGGTAGTTTTTAAATGTAAACATCTTTATTTCTTTTTACTTTTTCCCCAGAGAAAATGTTGGACCTGTCATTATGTATAGGTTTTTATGATGGCATTTTACTGGTCCAACCCGCTTGAGATCATATTGGTCTGTATGTGACCCCTGAACTAAAATAATTTTGACACCCCTGACTGTTAATATCTTCAGTGCAATTTTTGCATTTCACAAATTCATCCCACAGGCCTGATTGGACCCTTTGGCGGGCTGGTTTTGGCCTGTGGACCATATGTTTGACCCCCGTGGTCATGGAGGTCCTTCATAGCAGAAGTCTAACTGTAAAACTATTCAATTATCGTAACTTTATTCAAAATAAAAGCTTTGAGTTAAACGAAAAATACTGTAATGGCTACAGTTTTGTAAGTGCTCCTTTTTGAGAATCAAATCCATCAAATTAAAGGCTTCAGTGGTGGAAAAACAGAGATCAAGCCAGAGTTTTACAGACCTAGAAAAGTAGTTTAAGTAGTAGTAGTGAAGTTAATATAAAAGATGTCCATTGTCGATTGACTTTCTATTTTGGTTTCTGTTTATTCATCTTTTTTTCCTAAGACCTTTTCCTGTTTTGTGAAGGAGACAGCGGTGCCTCCTAAACTGTCATGTACAACTGTGAATCAACAATTAAACGAGTAAACAAGAGGCTGAGACGTGTTTACGGGTCTGTGTGGTGGAGCTGATTGGTTTGGTGTTGGTTCTCTAAGGGGCTTCACCGTGGAGGGAAGTAAACAAAACAGATGTGAGTCGCCCAGTGGATAAACTCATTAGCAACTTATCATTAAACACATTCACATCTGCATTTTCATTTTTTGTGGGCAGTGAACATGAACCTATGCATTAGCTATTAGGTCAAAACTCCGTCTGTTCGCGTCAGATGTCGATACGGCGTTGTTCAGCGTCGGACGGCGTATCCGTGGCTATGGAGTCCATACTTGTGCGACCTGAGTGTGCGTTCGGGAGCAGAAGTCGGACACACTTGTTTGTTTGGGAAGTTCGCGGGAGATTTGCACTGATGAATTAATGGTGGCAGAGCAGTGGTGCAGAAGACACTCCGGGGGGAGAGCGAGAAAGCAAGACCCGGCGAGAAAGCAGGCGAAGTGAGAGAAGTTGTTGCTCCATTCCAACGTGCTCGACCCCCCGCCTGTAAAAACCCAGCTGGGGCAGGCTGGCGCTCGGCGGCGGCGTGGCGGCAGCATGGGGTGAGGAGGAAGGAAGGGAACGGGAGGGAGAGTCAACATGACAAGGACAAAGCAAAGACAGGCCACAGGCTTTCTGTGTATTTTTTTTTTTGTCGGGTGAGAAAAAGCAGACATCATGCTGTAGCGTGGCTCCAGCCCTCAACGCCGCTGCTGCGAGCGGCGGCCATTAGTGGCGTTCAGTGAAGGAGAAAGACTAGACGGGCTGTTGAATTCATGGGGCTTAAAGACATGCGTCACTGTGCCTTTTGACGGTTTTTGCAGGAGGTTCCTGTTGAATCTTATGAGTACTTAATGATTTAATCTGTAACCTGTGGCTCTAACCCTCAGCACAACATGCTTGACCTTGACCTCTCACCAAAGGTCAAGTCTAATCCTAAATTTAATCCTCAACTAAATGCAAAAAGAAAAAATACTTCTGAAACTTATGTGAATTTTTTTTGTGTTGTGCCACAGAGGAGTTGTTTTTGAGGTTGCATAACTGTTGAGACACAGAGTTTACTTTGTAAATTGACAAATTAACCCATGGTTGCATCAGTAAAATTAATTTACTGATAAAGAGAAGAACAAGGGTGTCACACTTATTTTAGTTCAGGGGCCAAATACCACCCAGTATGACCTCAAGTAAGAGCCAATAATTATTGACAATTCCAATTTTTCCAAAACATTCAATTAATTTAATTATGAAAATAAAATGTATACATTTACAAATATTTCTTTCGCAAAAAATAATGAATAACTTGATCAACCTGAAATTTCTTAGGAAAAATACATACATTTATGTGCATTACAGATGCCAGTGGATCTACAAAGGCACAAAACATTTAGTAACAGGCAGAATATTGTTAAAATTTTAGAGTTTGCAATTTGGAGTTGTCATTTTTTAAAGGTTATTCTCCTATTATTTTACTCTTCTGACCCACTTAATTGGGCTAAAATGAGTTTGACACATCTGAAACCAAAAAGACATGTTACTCTACACAGTTTTCCACACATCCAGCGCCGGCGCACTGACACACACTAACACATTAGAGGCTAAAAATACACAGCAGTTTGTTGATAGATGGGTATTAGGGAGGATAATGCAGCACAGATAATAAGTGTTTGTCATATGTAGATTATCCAATCCAACAGATACCAGCACATACGTAAAAACAGACCTCTGTGGTGGAGTGCGCATGAGCAAATAGGATTACTAATCTCTCACAGGTCACTCACATGGATTTGTGGTTTACTTACTTACGGCTTGGGCTGAAACAGCTTTGGCTCTTTGTGTGAATGGCTGTGCAGGTGTGATAAAGAAATGTTTACATGATAAAAAATGGATACTTGTTTAACCCATAAAGACCCAGCACTACTTTTGTGGAAGTTCCAAAATGACTTTTTCCTCTATATTTATCCTTCCTTAAGTGATTTATCACCATTTATTGTAATATTACCCTCTTTGTTTTGCATTGTTTCAATAAAAATCTTGTATTTTCCCATATTTAATTCACTGATCATGTAGATGTTCATAAAAGCTCAGGTTAAAGTTGATGGTTATTAGATCAGAAACACAGAAAACTAAAGAAAAAGTCACTTTTTCATCAAAATATATCAATAACTGAAGATAAACCCAGTGTCTCCATCCACTGTCATTGATCCACCTCCATGGGTTTTACTGGTGAATCAATGTTGTAGAAGATGGCAGTGTTTCCACGGTAACTACAGAGCCTCTGAACGTCCAAATGGGTCATATCTGATGAATAACTGTATTTTGCACCAATTATTTACATGTATTGATAGGATTAGTGGATCAATAGGTATTAAACAGTTTATGTCAGTGGATACTTCTGGTCTCTGGTGGATGTTTGGGTCTTTATGGGTTAACTTTTAGATTAATATTTAATTCCTGCATCAGTTCCCTATATAGACAGTGGTTTTGTGTTTATTATGATTACATCTGAGTAGGTGTATTTTTTGGGGTTTTTTTTGCTGGATTTGCTTCATTTATGAGTAACTAATAAATGTACATTAAAGCTTGAGGAGAAATGTTGTGCGGCCGGCGCAATTTTATCTTGGTCGATGATTGCACGTAAGTGATGTGGAAAGCAGTAAGTGGAGATAGGAGCGGTTCAAAGAGCGAGGCCGTTTACTTTCCACCATTTGCTCAAACACTGTCATTTGGAAATAGTGATGTTTGCATGTGAATGCAGCAGCGTGTTGACGGTCCCTTTGATGGACTGACATTGTCAACCGGAGTTCATCGCTCAATCGAAAACCTTTTATCGAGACGAACGGCGGCGTCTGGGATGTGCAAGGGCGTTGGTGACCGGTGTCGAAGGAGCAATTTGAGCGTTTCTCAGAAGCAGAAGACTAGATTGGAGGGAGGTGTTGAACTGGGTCAGCCTGTCGATAGAAGGCTCTCTGGACGTCCTGAAGAACCACCAGTCGGCTGCAGCCTCAGGGCACCACACTTTTCGGAGCTGGATCGATTTCTCTCTCTGGTACTTTCTGTCCTCCCAACTTTTTCTACCCACACTGCTCTGCTCGCTGAATGAAATCTAAAATCCCAAAGATGGACAAGAACACTGCACATGTGCAACTTCTACCTGAAGCAGGGGTGTCAGGGTCCACATTCAGCCCAATATGGTCTCAAATGGGTCAGACCAGCAGACCAGTAATAACATGATAACCTATAAATAATGACAACTGCCAACCTTTTATATGTTTTATATTGAAAAAAGTACAATTACATAATGAAAATGTTTACATGTACAAACTGTCCTGCAATTTTAACAATATTCTGCCTCATTTTATCATTTATACATGTACAATACAGCTTACAGACCACAAACACACAAAACATTTAATAACAGGCAGAAAATTGTTAAAATTGCACTTATTTTCCGCAAGACATTTCAGATTATACATGGCTGTTCATTTTATTCCCTTTTCTGTGAAAGGAGAGTTTGTAAATGTAAACATTTTCATGTAATCTGTCTTTTTTACACTAAAACAAAGGGTAAAATTTCAAGAAAATTCCCATCATTTATAGGTTATTATGATAGTATTTCACTGGTCTGACCCACTTGAGATCAGACTGCTGTATGTGGCCCCTGAACTAATATCTGTGGCCGTATGTTTGACACCCCTGACCTGAAGGCTCCACAGCATGTCCTGAACGGAAAAAAAACAAGTGTGCTCTGTCAGTTTTTGTTGCTAATTAATATAGAAGCCGTTGGGCAGTTGATCCATATTCCTGTGAGGACACCTTATTGTAAGGGAGGTGGGTTTATGGAGGCTGAGCTGCAGGAAGCTAACAGATGTCCCACTTGAGCTGAGCTGTGCCGGGAATATCAAGTGTAGCTGCTGCGTGGTGTTAGTTGGCTGCTGTAGCGGGAGGACAGGCTGTTCGCTAAGTGCTGCCCGGTGGGAGAAATCCGTCATCTTTCTCGCTCCGTCTTGACCTGCCCCGACGCGATAAGTCACACCATGACCCGCGGTAATATTTGGTCAGATGTGACGACTTCATGATGAGTCAGCATATTTAAAGCAGATTCAGAAGTCAAGGGACACGCAAAGAAGGGAAATGACGTACTCATGTAGCCTGAGTTTACATGACGACGTAGGTTTCTTCTCATCGCAGTATATCGGTCGCTTCGCTTAAAACTGCAGTGTTATTGGGCAGAAATTCCAAAATGACCTTTCAAGGTTTTTTAGTCCAAGGGGACTGAGAGGAGTGGATTTATGATTATTATTTCTCTTTTGCTCCATATTTAGCTCACCAGTCAACAGCCCCCTTCATCGCCGCCTTCATCATCATCGTTTGCTAGCAATTTCTTCAAACATCTTCTTTTTGAAACTACTGGTCGGACTCATTTAAATTTTTTTATGTAGCTTCCTTGGTACAATGTCTACAAAATTTGTTCACAGTTTTGAGACATTTAAATTTTTAGTGATATCAGTATAGTTACTGTTGAGCACTGAATGGAAGTCATATATGGACTTTTACTTGAGCGCATGACCTGTGACCTTGAAGGGTCAAACTCAAGGTCATCAGTGTCTACATTTCAAAAATCTTCTTCTCCAAATCTACTTGTTTGGAGAAAGTTTGTTCCCAGTTTTGACAAAATGTACTTTTTTTTTTTTATTTTTGCAATATTAAAACTTTGCATTTACTTATAATGGTTTATATTTTGATGGTTTATAACATGTAAATGGTTAGAGATATCAATGTAGTTCCTATTGATCACTGATAGAAGTCATATGTGGACTTTGATTTAATTAGTTGAGTTCTCCTCCAGTGAAAGTTCCACCCACTTCTATTAAAGATTGATCTCCTGCATCCAGACCACAGGACTGGAACATAGAACAGAACCTGACAACCTCACACATTCACATTGTTATTGATTCTTGATAGAACATGCTAGTGAGATGCAGGGACATTGGAACTATTTTTTCGTCTAGAATTGATTTATCCTTATGAAAATTCCCTAAAAGCTCTTATTTCTGCTCTGAGAAGTGAGTCATAAGGATACTTAAGACCATCCCTCACGGAAAACTTCTCTCCATCTAAAAATTGGCACTTTATCATCCATGTTTTGAGGCTGCAAAGTATTGTAAAAGCATCAAAAAAATCATTGAATTATTGAAAGTGAATCATCAGTGTTGTCATATGTAGACTAGGTATAAAATGTGTGCGTGGGTCGATGTAATGCTCTTTCCACCACTCTACGGATAAAGCTGCTGCATATATATCCCCTACATTCTCCATTTGCATCTTCAGGCTTTAACGGTGCCATTAATGGGGCCTTTTCAGCCGTGTTAGAGCCCGTTAGCCAACACATCCACAGTGACGTGGCCCGTTGCCATTTAGATATAAGCGACCTGCATGCAACCATCGATCCTATTTTTAGCCTCCACCTCCAGAATGCATTGATTTACTTTGACAAACTTTGAGCCCTATTTGCTTTCTTTATTGATCCTTCCCACATTTGGATGAAACATTGGTCTATTTGGACCCAGATGTTTTTACCTGTTGGGTTAGATGGTGGGTGTGGTCAGTGGGAGATGGGAGATGGGATGTTTCGCCTCTCTCACTGACTCTTAAACTCATTCACTGTGGTTTTAATAATGTCCTCATAGCTTTTAATGCATCAAAAATGCAATGATGCTACTCACTTTTTCACCACTAGTCCAACCCATATGCTCTAAAAAGTCAGGTTAAGTGCAGTTTCTCAGCTTAGTTTTGACTTTTAGACACTCTATAGGGACCATCTTTAGGCCCTGATGTTGTGCAGAATTAATTCAATATAATTTCATCATTTGAGTCAATAAATGGCTGTAATCTGTTTAGGAAATGTTCAATGTAGACCAACATTCCTTTGGAATAAAAAATGATAACACATTTAAAAAAACAGAGTATTTTTACAGTATTTTTTCTGAAATGTATTCATTCTCGAAGCAAATGTAAAATCATGGTTTTAACCCACAAAGACGCAAACAGCCACTGGCAACCAAAAGCATCTACTGACATAAACTGTTTAATACCTATTGGTCCACTAATCCCATCAATACATGTAAATAATTGGTGTAAAATGCAGTTATTCATCTTTTCATGGTCATCAGATATGACCCATTTGGACG